>JAADVP010001151.1:0-10553 GCA_023335675.1 Globisporangium solare | reverse complement strand
GACGACGGCAAGTCGCTTGCCGAGCTTTGATTGTCGGTGGCCGACGAAAGCAGGGCGATGGCACTCGGCACTCGGTTTTATTTCTTTCATTTATATAAATAAGACTAAAGCACTCGGCGGGAGAACGGCTCCGAACGGCACGGAAACTCATTTGATTTACTAATTGTTTTTTTCTTCTTCTCTCATACTTAGCAAAGCGAAATTCGCAAGTTGACTAGCATTGTGGTCGTACATCGTTGGTTCAGGGGCGCTTGTGCTCGGTGTTGGTGCAGTTGGAGTCGCAGTCGATGGAGCCGTAGGAGTTGGGGCCAAAGTCGTAGTGGCCGCTGGAGTACCAGAGGTCACAGTCGTCGGCGCAGGCGTTGCACTAGGACTTGGAGCTGCGGTGGTTGGTTCCGGGGATGGAGCTAGGGTCGGCGTCGCTGTGGAGGGAGCTGGAGTTGGTCCTGAGATTACTGGTGCTTCAGTCGTTGTTGGAAGTGGGACAGGAGCCACAGTTGTTGGCATAGGAGTTGGGAGTGGAGTTGGCGCCTCAGTTGTTGGTTCTGGCGTTGACACTGGTGACGTGCTGTTCACCGTGCAGATCATTTTGAGTCCCGAGCACGCTTGGTCTGCTAACGCGCATTCACTGGTTGGGAGCCTGGCGACACAGAGCACCCAGCAGTCGTCTGCCTGCGTGGTCGTGCCGACACAACCGCATTTCCTCGCACACTTTTCGTCAAAAAATGACGTGCTGTAGTTGCAAGCGGGCGTGCAACCGACCGTCGGCGGGTCCCACTCCCACTCAGGTTTGATGGTGCAGATCTTGTACGTGCAGCTGCCTTCCGACTCCACGAGGTGTCATCCGCTCGCGCAACCAATCGTCTTGAGGTCGCCGGCATTTTTCTCGAGAAGATGACGCGCAGTCATGTTCGAAAACTCGGCAAAACTCTTGCGTAACTCCAGGAGTCGCTGGTACGACGGCAAGAGCGTCATTTTGCCAAACCAAGCACGCAGGTTGCGCTCCTCTCCGTTCGGCGTGACAAGCTCCGTTGGCATTTTCATGCCGTGCATGACCGCTGGAAAGTGATGGCTGGTTTGCAGCCAACGCGACGCGCCTGTGCTCATCATGATCACCACTTCGTCATCTTTCAAGATTGGACGTACGACTTTCTCACCATCGGCACTGCGGATGACCAGTCCAGAGGCATCCGAGGCCAAACGCCGCGCTTGAACTTGGCCATCCTTGGCAGCGGTGAAGGAAGCGGGGGCAACCATCGCGATGAACAGCCCATGGTCTTCATGCAGGGGCAATGACAGCTCGCGCTCCACTGACGATAGTTTGCGGCTGGCGCCAGACTCAGAAGGAGACTCGTACGCGTGGAAATGGTCCAATCGAACAGACTCGGAGACTAGTTTTCGCGACGAAATCGGCGATTCACTGTCGCTCACCTTGAACGCAGTTTGATTCAAAACAGCGCCAAACGTGTTCACTGCACGCTCCAGTGCGCGGCTAAACTCCAAGTGCAGTTGGCGGTAGCCGGGGCAATTGCTCTCTAGAGCTATGGCGCTCTCCTTGGTACCGGAGTTCTCCAATTCCTGACCAGCGTTCGCTCGCAGCGTGAGGCGACGCGTGCCATCTGCAAACGTTTTCGTCGACAGGAATGTTTGAATGTCGGTGCCACGCTCGTCCGAAGCGAGCGCGCACCTCACCGCATTTTCCAGGTAACGCTCGCGAAGACTGGCGTAGTTTGGGGTGTTCTTGAGGGCGAGAATGCCTCCTTGCTCAAGCGCTTGAAGCACGCGGTCCGGGGTGTCTCTCTCACTCAAGCGGCGGTAGTCAAACGCCGGTACTTCGAAGCTAGGGAGCTTCTCGAGTGTGGTGGCTTGGATAAGAGCAGGCACAAGCAGTGCCGAGTACGCCAGAAGCAGCATCTTGCGAGGCGCACGGAGCACCATCAGCGCAGTCGAGAGGGGGCTAGGATCTCTTGGTGGGCGTGAGGAAATTGGAAAGTGTCGTGCAATCTCGGTGAAGCACAGCGGGGAAAGTCCTGGTGCAGTAAAAACAGGAAGCGTTCCACGGAGTCTTAGTGTGTTGTGAAGCAGCGTGATCGACTGGTGCACACATTGCGCATCCTGGATTCTCTGCAGGAACAAAAAGGGCAACTTGGTACTAATTATCCACAGTGGGAAGATCCGCAATCGTTGACATCGGGCTGTCATCCTCTGTGCGGTGAGTGCGTCTCGCCAAGAAGACAAGACAAACGATGTGGACTGTGAATCTGGTCAGCGAGTAGCTACAGTGGGACGCTTTTCGTCCATCGTCCAGGACCGTCTCTTGCACACAGGTGGACGCTCGGGCAGGTGTTGTTGACTGCGCATGGGTGCACTCACCTGCTATTGTTGATCGTCTGCAATCGATGCGGATGCCTCGACGGCAACGCGCAAACAAATCGACTAATAAAGACTTCACAAGGTTTATTAGTCGACTCGTTTGCGCGGGGACGGTCGGGACGCGATTCCTTTGTCGCAATCGAAAACCGGTACAACATCAACAACGCAAATCTGAGCACCGAGAGATCACAGTCTCTGGAATGCTTGCAAGCTTCCGAAAGTTTCGCCATTAGAGCTGCACAACTACGCACTATATGCATACATGCAACGCTTGCAGACCCATCCACACATGCTTCACACTGTTTCAGCGTTCGCATCCCTCGTGCCACATACTTCGGCAAACAAGTTGAAGCAGCAGTAGCGCGTGGGTCAACAAGTCACTTCATCATGGACTCAAGATGCCGTGCGCGCTAAACGTCTGCTTGCGCACCTCGAAACGATAGCCGCGGCCGCTCAGCACGCTGTCCACGGCGGCGCCGACGTCCCAGATCAGGTGGCACCGCCCGCGATCCACGTGGTCGAGCTCGACGATGATGTCGAAGACAGGAGCGCCCGCGCGCTCCGCCTGCAGCTTGCTCTTGCTCGCGCTATTTTGCGTGGTGGTGTCGCCCACGGTCACCTGCTGCACGCCGCCCACGAGTCCTCGGAGCTCCTGGTTCCGGAGCAGCGACCGGAAATCGCCGTGGCCGCTCGCGATGAGCCGCGGACCGCGCTGGCGCACCGTTCCCGCCGCGTTCACCTCTGCCTTGCGCCCGATCTCGTCGATGATGAGCGTCTCCACCGTGTGGTTCTGCACGCACTCGATCATCACGCTTGCCTGCTGCTCCAGCGACGGCACCATCACGCGGCGCGTCCACCCGACGCACCCGTGCGGCACCAGTCCGTCGCCGCCGATCTCGTTCGACGTGTCGATGATGCACACGTTCTCCTGCGACTCCGAGACGCTGCGCGCGATGTCGCGGATGAGCGTCGTCTTGCCGCTCCCTGGCCTCTCCAAGAGCAGGATCGACTTGTTGCGGTGCGCTGCGCTCATGAGCACGTCCATGAGCACGTTGGCCGCGTGCGCCAGCGCTCGCCCGACGCGCATCGTGAGACCATAGATCTCTCCCGTCTTGCTGCGCATGACCGACGCGCGATGCAGCTGCCGGTCGATGCCTGCGCGGTTGTCGAAGCCGATCTTGTGCTCGCCGCCGAGCTTCTCGAGCACCTCGTCGATGTCGGCCTTACTCACCACTTCGTTTGCCTCGCCGAGAGGCACGCACTGGCCTTTGCCCACGTACACGTGCGGAACCCTGCCGACGTCCAAGCAAATGCCCACCAGTTTGTCGCGGAAGCCGTCGATCGCGAGAATCGGCGCGTGGTATTTCTCAGGAAGAAGCGCCAGCAGCGGCTCCAGGTCGCGCTACAGTTGGAGCTTGGGGATGAGGCTGCTGCCTTCTGTAAAAGCGGTCGCTGCCGCTGGCCCCTTTCCGTTCTCGTCCTCGACAGTCACGAGCTGCTGCTCCTCCAGACACTCGACGCTTCTCGCCAAGTAATCGTTCGCGCTGTCGAACCAGATCGCCGCGACGCCTCGGTTCGCGATCGCGTTGTGCCAGCGACGGCGAGTCATGCCAGCGACGGCACCTCGGAGCGACTTCTTCCGCAGGGCACCGGCCGCGGAACACACTAGACTCGCGTAGCGTGCTAGTGCGGCGTGGCCACTGCGCGCCAGAGCCTGCAGCCGTTTCTTCGACAACGGATCGCACGATGGCGCGAGCGGGTCCTTCTCCAGAAGCGAGTCGCGGTACGAAGTCTTGTCCAGTGGCACGCCGCAGCGTTCCGCGATCTGCGCCAGGTCGGCGTCGCGCGTCGCGGGGTCCTCTGCGTGCTCGTACGCGAGCTGCAGGTCGACGCAATCCACTGGTCTCACGTCTGCGAGTCCATACCGGTGCAGCCAGAACACGGCGCGATGGATGCTGTGCATCACCTTGACGATCCCCGGGTTCTCGAGGATGAGTGTGAGCACCGCACTCACGAGCTGCTGGCTCAGCGACGGCAGCAAGTGCAACACGACCGTGTCGGTTGTTGTGGCACTGGCGTTGGCGGCATCCGCGCCAACACTGTCGCCGACGCTGTCATGGCTAGCATCGTCGCTGTCCTCAGAGTTGCTCTCCCACTCGCATCGTCGATCGTGCAGTGACGACTGGTCATGGTGATCATCATCTCTTGGTCTGTCGCTGGGCTGTTCTTGCCGTCGGCGTCGCCTTCATTGTCGCGGGGCACGTGAAACTGGAGAGCGACGACCGAGGTCGTCTTGGGATCGAAGAGACCAGCGGTGCCTCGATTTAGGATCAGTTTCTGGAAATCAACGGTCGTTCTCACGCACGTGATCGGGATGTTGGCCGCGGTTATGTGGCCGCCTGTGAGTGAAGCTGGTGTCGGTGCTGGTTTCTGGTTCATGTCGTCGCCTGCCGAGGGACGTACAGAAGTAGGTTCCATCGACAACACAGCATCCCGATTTGTCGAACTCGATGCTGCCTTTGGTTCGGGCGCCTTGTGCTGGGCTTTCAGTTTGTTGCAGCAGTCGAGCAGGAGCTGGGTCTCGTGAAAAAGATATAGAACAAGCGTCTCCGAAAGAATCGGTTTGGCCCACGATTTTCGATCTTTTTGGAGCTGCTTGGCGAGCGCATCCTGGTACGAAGTATCGATGAACGCTCCCCACTGTGCCACAATCTGCAAAATTGTTTTCTTTCCGTGTGCATCACCGCTAACCACGGATTGGCGAAAGGCATCCGTCAGTGCTGTGAATTGCGCTCGAGGTGGAACCGAAATGCCATATTGGGTCAGCCGCTGCTTGGCGTGGTTGATGTTGAGCACCACTTTTAAAATACTCGCGTTATTAGGCAACGCACCGAGAACTGAGTTCAAGAGCTCCCCCTTGCACAGATTCTCGGTCAAGTGCAATACAATCGTCTTGCTGGCCGCAGCGAGCGTGATTGTGGGCTTCGCGTCGGAGGCCACCGGCACGTTTAAAATGGGGAGCCACGACTGGCGCTGTCTTGGCGTCAAAGAGGTCGAGCCCACTGGGGGACACCAGCTTCTGAAGCATGGCCTTCATGTTCACGTACATGATTGCGTTCTTTGTTGGAATCGGCATGTCGCCGCTCCCAAACGATGATGGATAGTACACTTGCGGCGGCACTTTCGTACCAAGAGCTGGGGCTTGCGAAGTTGACTGTTTCTCAGGAGCTGGGGTGGCCCACGACATTGCCCTTTGGCGTTCTGAAGTGTTGTAACCCCACAAGAAATGTCAGTTGCCTCCGCGCTGCCAACCGCTCTTGCCTTTGTGGTCATCGCGTCGTACAGGCGCATGTACAAGAGCGCGTGGTGTCTCAGAAACTCAAGCAACGGAGTCTCGAGTTTGTCTTTCGACCACGCCCGAGGGACACTTGCACAATGCTTATCGCGAGCGGCGCGAGAAGCGTCCATCTCCAACGTACTCACAGCGCCTTTACACTCCTGCGCAGTGCGCGTGATCGCAGCGTTGCCCTGGGCGCCAAAGCGCTCAGCGTACGCAAGTTTCAGACACGCGCACTGCACCAGCTTCGTCTGAGGGGGAAGACCGTACTTGATGAGCGCCGGCACCGCCTTGTCCGCGCCGTACATCACCTTGACGATGCCTCTGTTCTCCAGCAGCTCGGTGAGCACAGACCGCACTAGTACATCGCTCAGATTCGCTGTCAAGTGCAGGATCACGGTCTGGGTCGCGCCGTCGCTCAGCACGATCGCCATGAGCGGTTTCGTCGCTTGCTTGGCCGCGTCCTGCTCAGTCTTGAAGTACAGCGCCACTCGAGGCGACACTGCGGCGTCAAACAGCTCGTTGGAGCGCACAAGAAGCGCTTGCAGCGCGGCCGTCGAGGCCACGTAGCGAAGCGGGATGATCGCGTTCATGCGCTTGTTCGGCGAGGCCATGCTGCCGATTGGTGCTGGCGATGACGGCGGCGGCGCTGTGCTGTTGTTATTCGTAATCGGAGGAGCTGGTGGTTCGTTCGCCGGTGTGTGTGCGCTGGAGGCTGTGCACCATGGGCCTGTGATGCTGAGTGGCGATGAGCAAACTGCAACGGCCTGTTTCTGATCCTGCAAAGAGAACCACGAGTCGGGAACTTTCTCCATGGCGTCCAATTGCATCAGCGTCTCACAGTCCCATAGTGACCACCAACAGAGCGGCAAGAAAGTTACGGGAATTTATACTTGCAACTCTCAAATATCTTATTCCAGTACGTTTCGCTTCAAACTCTGAGTGGTTGCATTTTTGTTAGATTGTTGACCACATTTGTACTTTTGTTTCGTGTTGCGCGATCACATTCCCACTACACTCGCTCGCTTCCCCCGTTTTCTCCACCACCATTGCTGCTTGGCGCTGCACAGCCGCCTCAGCTCGTGAGCACGTCGATGAGCGCGATGATGATGTTGGCCATCTGCGAGTACATGCCCATCTTAGACGCCTGCGCCATCTGCGCCGACGTGTTCACGAGCGGCGGCGTCTTCCTCTTGGAGCTCTTGCCCTTTTTCAGCGACTCGCCGTGCGACAGCTCCTTGCTGCTGCCCTTGAGGCGCACCTCGTGCAGACGCTTGCGGAAGCGCTCCTTGACCCAGCCCTGTATGCGCAGCACGACTGCGAACCACTCGTCGAACTCGAGCGTGCGGATCGACTTGAGCACGAAGAACTTGCGCCGCAGACTCTCCTCCTCGTATGAGATCATCATGCCGAGCAGCAGGATCACGAACACGTACCCGGCGTACTCGAGGTAGTACTTGGGCGACAGGCTGCTGGCGGCGATGATGATGCTGACGGCCACGATGAACGTCGTGTACGTCGCATAGATGAAGCGCACGCGGAAACCCGAGCGGTGAGCGAAGAGCACGGCGTTCAGGAATCCCATGTAGTACACGGGCTTGGGTTTGCCCGGGCTCGTGTTCTCCGCGCGCCGGATCTCGTCCGACTTGGCGCCCGTCGACACGATGAGCAGCAAAATGCCCATGCACGCGACGTGGGTCGCGATCACGAGCGACGAAAAGATCTGGGTCGACCGCACGTACCCGCCTTTGTTGATCAGCACGTCCATAACGCGGTCCTTCGACTTCTCCTTGATCTGCGCAGCTTCCACAACGAGCTTCATGCGAATCGTGTCGCCGTCGTCGTTGCGGTTTTCAGGGAAATGCAGGTTCACGTCCTTGGAGTCCGTGGCAACATCGACAACGGCCGAGTCCCGTGTGAGCGCAGCGTTCTTGGCGTCCTCGGCTTCTTTGACCCACTTGGCGTAGAATGCCTTGCCCATAACGTACATGAACAGCGCGGCCGAGATGTAAAGCGGCACGGTCACGCCAAAGCGGAGCACGAGCGCATAATCGAAGTCCGAACTGTCGACGAACCGGTCGGGCTTGACTTCCAGGAACTTGATATCCTGAAGCAAGAGCACGAGCTGGTTGAGCAGCAGCGTGTACACTGCAAAGCGGATCGTGCGGAACACGCCCTGGTGCAGCGACCCCGAGTTTGGGTTCTCGTACGGGAACGGGTCAATGAGGTACCAGTAGCGGTAGAAGCACTCCTCGACCTCTGGGTGACGGAACTTCTGCGACCAGAGGTGCATGAGGCTCTTCTTGGAAAACTTGTCCTCCTTGAGGTCGGCGACAGCGTCCGAGTCCATCGTGCCGGAGAACGGCAGCTGAAGACAGAAATTGCGGCGCCGCAGGAGCTCCTGGCGGTACTGGGACACCATGCCGCCGATGACCGAGATGCCGTAGTTGATCGACTGGTACGAGATGTTGGTCTGGTTGTCAAAGTTTGCGCCGTCGTTCGGTAAATACTTGCGCACGACCGTCATGACGATAAAGTACGCGAAGAAGATGCCCCAGCCAATGATGCAGCTGCGCAAGAAGCGCATGCGCGTGATGCCAAAAATCGGGATCAGCAGAAGGAGCAGCGGGATGACGGGTCCCGTGGCCTTCTCGATTGGTTTCTTGGCGATCATGACGCTCGCGACGATGATGAACACGGCCATGGTCATGTTCTCGAGATTGCGGCGGCCGACTGTCGTGAACGTCATCAGGATCCCGAGCAGGAACGTCGGGAGGACCACGCCAAAGGTCAAGATCTGCACTGCGAGCTTGTCGTCGGCTGTGCGGCCGACCTTCGCGCTCGGTTCCCACAGGTCCGACTTCCACTCGTTCCAGTAGAAGACCGCGAGCGACACGAGGCCGATGCTGAAGCAGACGCGCACACGGTTCACCGACGTCTCCTGCGCCACGGCGAGGTAGTTGGACTCGTAGTACGTCGGCGCGACGTCCGAGAACGACAGCAGCGTCGACATCTCGGTCTGCTGCTGGATGCGCTGGAACTGCTCCGTGTAAAACGACTTGGCTCGGATCTGCTTCATGATTTCTGTAATTGATCGATCCGATACGAGCGTCAGCACACACAGAGGGCACAAGACACACACACACACGTTCAGCGCTAACGCGTACCGTCAAAGCCGCCGCTGTAGTTGGGCGGCGCGTTCGCCTTGAGGATCATGGCGTTGGCGTCCTCCTTGCTGTACACGACGGTCGAGTGGCGCGTGGCACTGGCGCTGGCCCGCTGGTCGTCGACTGTGCGCTTGCTGGCGCGGGACGCGCGCTTGGCGTTGCTCTTGGGGCTCATCTCGACAAACGAGCTCGCACGCTCTTCGAGGATAAAGGGCGTGGCCGGGGCTTCGTCCATCCACGGGGGCGTGCGGTCGTTCGGTCACGCGCGTGGGGGGTCTCGGCTGCTCGCAGACGCTGCGAGACACTCGAGAACCGCGCACGCAGGAAACGACAAGTTGCGTCTGCTGCTTTCCTCTTCCTCTCGGCAAAATCCTGCAAAGCAAGCCGCTAGTCAGCACACACGCACACATGTAAGCGAACAGAAGCAGCATGTCGACGCACTCAGCCACGGCACGCGCGACTGGTCTTGTCTCCCAGAGTTCCCACGTCACGAGGAGCCGGAAAGCCGAGAAATGAGGGGCGAGAGAGCTCGAAGCACAGAGGCGCGCGGGTGGGGATCGCTGGTTTGAGGCGCACGTGCGAGCCCAACGGCGGCAGTAGAGGCAGTGCCCAGTCAGCGAAACGGTCGGCAACAGCCGTTACGCGCGCGTGTCAGCTGCGGCAGCAAGTCAGTCGCGCGCGGATTTAAGTTCGGCGAGTGCAGCAGCACGCTCGCGTATGCACACAAGATCCCGCTTGCTAGCAAACAGAGCGCCGCGAGCGAACGAGGGCGCGAGCGAAGAAATCCGCAAATGATGATTTATTCGACGCGCATTCCGCTCGGGTTCTGCAAGCGTGGGAGCAGCGCCAGGCTGCCGGCGCCGGCGGCCACGTCGTGCGGACTGCACGACTGCGTGTTTGTATGGTCTCCATTCGACTAAGCATGCACGGGCCACTATTGCGAGCGTTCTGGACATTCTATGAACCCAGCTGTTTGCGTTTGCTTGCTCACCCACTAGCATGCTGAGGGCCTCAGCCTGAGGCTGGCCGAGCGGATAATTTGGACTCCAGACCCGGCAATTCGCGCCGAAGACAAGCGCCTGTGTCCTCACGTTGATACTGCATGCGTCACCTGATTTGTTGTTTCTCTCTCGTGGGTTTCTCTTCGTTGGGACGCCGTAGCCAAAGGCACAGCGGATCATTTCGCTCGCCAAGCGCATCAGGAGTGTGATGTGGTTCCCACTGAGACCTTGAACGCTGGACTGTACTGTACTCTGAGTTGCTGGTTGGGGGAGGCGAAGGTTGCGCCAGTGGTTAGGGAACATCGAGTCGATCTAATCGATCTATTACGGGATTGATCGAGAATGTCACCTTCGAAAATCTAAAGTGATTTATCGAAAATGTCACTCCTGATATTTTTTTCAAAATAGAATAACAATGCACTCACTCGAAGAAAGAAAAATATGTTACCGACTTCGCGCACAAGGCCTCGCCCTGGCCACAATTGCAACAGCATTGAAGGTATGTAAACGAACCGTCCAACGTTGGTTAAAGAGCAAGCCGATGGTTTCTTGTCCACTGAATCGATCTCATTTGAGGAAATTGAATGAGAGGCAGCGAGAGCAAGTGGCGGAATTCTTTCTCAACAATAACACGAACAGGCTGCGAGATGGAATCAAGTTTGTTGCAAATTCGTT
>JAADVP010001150.1:0-10555 GCA_023335675.1 Globisporangium solare | reverse complement strand
GCTGCCTGTACCTTATGGAGAGTGGAGACGTGGCGCGGACCCCAGCAGCAGCATCGAGCGAGTATCACTCCCTGCACACGTCGCGCGCGCAGAGCGACCAGTCCGTCAAGGCGCCCATGAAGCAGCCGCAGTCGACGAGCCCAGAAGCGAACGGCACGCCGCCGCCACTCACAGGCACCACGGTGCCTATGACCGGCAACAGCCAAGCAGGAGATAGCGAGAGCGGACAGAATGCCGACTACCGCGTCGTGCCGCTGCCGCAGCGGCTGCCGATCCAGCTGCCGAGCAACCTTGAGGATTTTTGCTCGAATGTCGTGATCACGTCCAAGTACACAGCGTGGAGCTTTTTGCCGCTGTTCATGGCCGAATCGTTCCGCAAACTCGCGAACGCGTACTTCCTGCTCGTGTCGATCCTGCAGTGCGTCCCAGACATCACCAACACAGGCGGTTTTCCGTCGACCTTGCCCGTGCTCATGATCATTCTGTCAGTCGATGGCGTCCTCGCGATCATCGAAGACCGTCGCCGCCATCGCGCAGATAACGAAGCCAACTCGGCTGAGTGCCACATCATCACGGCGACGCACACGGGGACGAGCACGCACCTGAAACCGACGCAGGACCCGGATGTGTCGGTGATTCAGTGGTCGGACCTGACGGTCGGTACGATCGTGAAGCTTCGCAACCGCGAGACTGCACCTGCGGACTTGGTGATCCTGGCTGTGGACGAACCCGACCCGAGCGATCCAAACGGCATTTGCTATGTCGAGACCAAGTCGCTGGATGGAGAGACCAACTTGAAGCTCCGTCAAGCATGCGAGAACACGCTGCATGCGCTCACACCACAGCAAGTAACTTCCTTGAAAGGCTACGTGCGCTGTGAGAACCCGAACAAAGTCATCGGGCGCTTTGACGGTACGCTCACGATGAGTGCGCAAAGCGCGCGTCCACCGAAACACCAGCAGCAGCATCATGCGCCACCAACCAGCGGCTTTTCGGATGATTCTGCGACTGTCCAGATGCCGCTCTCCATCAAGAATGTGCTCCTTCGTGGTTGCCAGTTACGTAACACCGACTGGATTTATGGTCTGGCAGTCAACACCGGGCCAGACACGAAGATCATGCAGAGTTCGGTTGCAGCGCGCCCCAAGTGGAGTGCGATCAACGAGAAAGTGAACAGGATGGTCATCTGGTTGTTCCTGCTCCTGTGTGTGCTCTGCGCTACGGCGGCTACGGTGCACGTCGTGTGGATGTACAACAACCAGACGGACACGGCGTACCTTGGTGCGAACCGTGGATATGCTGCGCAATGGTTTGCTACAGCTGGGGCGTTCTTTTTGCTCATGTACAACATGATTCCGGTGTCGCTGTACGTCACGATGTCGTCTGTCATGTTCCTCCAATCTATCTTCATGGCCTGGGATATCGACATGTATTACGACGAGCTCGATGTGCGCATGATTGTGCGTTCCATGGGTCTCAATGAAGAACTCGGCCAGATCTCGTACGTGTTTAGTGACAAGACCGGCACGCTGACCTGTAACGTCATGGAGTTCCGTAAATGCTCGATCAATGGCATCTCGTACGGAACGGGGGCAACGGAAATTGGTCGTGCCGCACTGCGCCGAAAGGGGATTGTCGTCGCGGACGAGCCTCTGTCGGGGTCCTCTGGCACTAGCGCAACGAAGCGCTCGGCAAAGGTTCCGTATGCCAACTTTGAAGATGCTCGATTGATGAGTGCATTGGAAAGAACTGACCGCAACGGGGGATCGCCCGAGGCCAATTTCTTCTTGCACCTCAGTCTTTCGCAAACGGTCATTCCCGAGACGGTCGAAGGAAGCAATGAAGTCCGTTTCTCAGCATCGTCGTCAGATGAGCAGGCGTTGGTGTCCGGCGCCAAGTTCTTTGGGTTCAGCTTTGAATCGCGTGGTCTCGGTCTTGCGCGTGTTCGTTTGAGCAACAAGAGCCTGATGATCAACAAAGATGCGGAGTCGGAGTTGCAAGAGTTCAAGATTCTGGACGTGCTGGAATTCACCAGTGACCGCAAGCGCATGTCGGTGATTGCTCAGTACCCGAACGGCGAGCTGTGGGTGCTCACGAAGGGCGCAGATAACATGATCTTCCCACTTCTGTCAAAGTCGCAGAACAACCCCGAAGTGATGAAAGAAACGATGCGTCATCTCGAGACGTTCGGCGATGACGGTCTGCGGACGCTCACGATCGCGCGTCGTCGCATCGACGAGAAGGAATACGCCGTCTGGAGCAAACGTTTTAAAGATGCAAACTCGTCGTTAGACGAAATCGAAAAGCGCAAGAACAACTTGCCAAACCTCATCGACGACTTGATGTGTGAAATTGAGAAAGACCTGATTCTCTTGGGCGCAACGGCCATCGAAGACAAGCTGCAGAACCACGTGCCACGCGCCATCTCCAACCTTATGAAAGCTGGTATGAAGGTGTGGATGCTGACTGGCGACAAGCAAGAGACGGCGATCAATATCTCCTACGCGTGCCAGCTGATGGACAACGATATGAAGCAAATTGTGTTGAATTGCGACCTGTTTCCGACGCAGGACGCCGTGCTCGCGCACTTGGTCGAAGCGAACTCGCAGACGGCACACTCTCGCCAAGCAGTCGTGATCGACGGCGAGTGTTTGGAGATGACGCTGTTGGACGAACGCTGCCGTGAGGAATTTCTGAAGCTGGCGATGAGCTGCGAAGGTGTTGTTTGCTGTCGCGTTTCTCCAAGCCAGAAGGCTGAAGTCGTGACGTTGGTACGCTCCAAGAACAAGAATGCGCGTACGTTGGCGATTGGCGACGGTGCAAACGATGTTGCGATGATCCAGCGTGCGCATGTTGGCGTGGGCATTTGCGGCATGGAAGGCATGCAAGCTGTGAATTCGAGTGACTACGCGATCGGCCAGTTCTATTTCTTGGAGAAGCTGCTGCTGCACCATGGCCGACTGAATTACAAGCGCATGTCGGTGCTTGTCGGCTACATGTTTTACAAAAATATCGTGATGGTGCTGGCGCAATACTACTACATGGTGAGCTCGAACGCCTCGGGTCAGAAGTTCTACAGTGAAATCGCTATCCAGCTATACAACATCGCGTACACGTCGCTTCCGATCATCGTGCTCGGTGTGTTCGACTACGATGTGCCGTGGAACATCGGCCGCCATTTCCCGCAGCTCTACTTAGTTGGTCCACGCCGAGAGTTGTTCAACAATTACACGTTCTTCAAGTGGATGTGCAGTGCCGTGTTCGAATCGCTGGTGATTTTCGTGCTCGTGATGTTTGGGTTTAACGACTGGACATCGAACGATGGCAGCGCGTTTTTGGTCCAGTACGGGTTGCTCTGCTTCACGTGCGTGGTCCTCGTGACGAACATGAAGCTGATGATGGTGCAGATGTCGTGGTCCTTATACGGTGGCGTGCTGTGGTGGTGCGGCGTGATCTCGTACTTGCCGCTATCGATCATCCTGTCGAGTTCGATTGTGTCGCTGTTCCCGTCGGATTATGGCAGCTTCCAGAACACGCTGGGCCACGCCAGCTACTGGCTCGTGATCCCGATTTGCTGCGTGATTTGTCTGCTGCGGCACTTTGCGTGGACTGCGTACCAGCGGTCTTTCTACCCGCTACCGTGGCAGATCGTGCAGGAGAGCTACGTGCTCCACAAGGGCGAGCTGCAGAGTGCGCGTCCGGTGTCGCCTTCACAGATCGATATGGAGGCTGGCATCCCCATGATGAACGGCATGCAAGACGACGAATCCAACAACTACTTCACAGCGTCGTCCCTCAAGCACTCGGAGCGCCAAACCGAGGTACGTCCGTATTTTGTTCTTTTTCTTTTGTATCGACTTCTCTAATTTGCTTCGCTTATTGTCATCTCTAGCGCATGTCGTCGTCGCAGCACTCGCAAAAGCGGAAAGAGCGCATCTCGAGCTCGAGCGGCTTTGCGTACAGTTACGACCCTGAGACCGCGATGGCCGAGTCGTACATGACGACGCACAGCATCCGGTCGGTGTCGTCAGCACTGAGCGAAGCGGAGAACCGCGGCCGCAAGTCGCGCGAGGATTCGCGGTCGTCCGAGTACGGCGACTCGCCGAGCGCGTCGGTCACGGACGGCTCGCGCCCTTCGCACACGACCGCGGGGCTCTTTGTGTAAAAGAATCGGTAGGGTAGATGAAGACACTATTTTTTTTCCCAGCACGCAGCACGAGCGCACAAACACCACAGAGAGAGAGCTAGTTATACGACGTATCCTGACCCGTCGACGCCATGAAGAAGCGCGACGACGACTTTTGTTTCGGCAATGCATATTTCCCCATTTGTTAAACATTACTTTGCAGTTTGGATTTGTGCGTTTTTAGAAGTCCGGTCACTCGCAGCCAAGCTTGTGTTCAGCCTTTAAACTAGGATACCGACCAGTACCGGTATTCTTTGCTCCAAGTCGGTAAGAGCCGGGTGCAAGAGGACTTGTATTCTCGTTAAAGAGCTCTCTCTCCACAGACACGCTCGCTCCCTTCACGTCCGTAAAATAGAAGCCCTCGCTCACTAATGAAGCCCTCTCCGGTACTAGCTTCCTGTGCCCAAGCCACGAGCAGCTCCATTCCCGGATTGGCCGAAAATGGTGGCAGGTCTGCTCGACGCCGCTCTCCATGCGCCTGCTGCGGAAGACAGCGTCTCGGCGCCTCCGCCCGCGCCGCGCGCCGCCGCTGACGACGACGATGATGATGAGGACGGTGATGACGACGACGCGAGCTTCTACGCGCTGCACAACCTCGTGGAGCAGGGCGGCGTCGACGCGCTGCGCGCGCTGCTGCCGCAGAAAAGCAAGAGCGGCGACGACGACGCGCGCTCGATGCACGTGCTCGCGGCCGAGAGCGCGCTGCTGGAGAAGGACGACATGGGTTGCCTGCCCATCCACATCGCCGTCATCTACCAGCGCCTCGAGTGCGCGCTGCACGTGCTGCGGTACTCGGAGGCGCTCACGAGCGCCATGCTGCGCCTCAAGTGCGGCGACCTGAACACGCCGATCGTGCACCTCGTGCTGCGTGTGGGCGCTATCAACCCGGCGTTCGCGACTCAGCTGATCGCGCAGCTCTTCAACGACGTCGCTGACGGAGACGACGTAGACGAGGAGCCCACGCTGGTGCAGACGCTGAGCGAGGACGCGAGGGCGCTGCTGCTGGACAAGATGCTCGCCAAGGACGAGGAAGGCAACACGGTGTTCCACCTCTGCGCCATGTACGACCTGCACGCGTGTCTCGCCGCGTTCGCAGGCTTCTACGCGCGCCAGAGCGCCGCCGCCGAGGACCAGCGCAGCGCAGCGTCCATCAAGCCGCTGCTGGAGCAGACCAACCGCGTGGGCTTCCGGCCGCTGCACGCCGCCATGAAGTTCCAGAGCGCGCGCGTGGCCGAGCAGCTCGTGACCGAGTACTATGTGGACGTGAACGCCACGACGACGCTGCAGCAGACGCCGGCGCACGTCGCAGCGCTCGCAGGCTTTGCGCGCGGCATCGCGCTGCTGCAGCGCGAGCCGTCCGGCGTGGACTGGACGCTGCAGGATTCGCACGGGGCCACAGCCGCGCAGCTCGCGCAGAAGGCGCGCTTCGACGAGGTCGTGCAGCTGCTGGCGCCTGAGGAAGCTACTGCTGCCGCAAGTGACGCGTCCGTCGCGCCACCGTTCCGGACCAAGTTCTTCTTCCACCCCGAGTCGCTGCGCCACCTGCCGAGCGCGTACCACCGGCGCGGCGGGCCCGAGCCGCCGCCAGAGAGCCCCGAGCGCATGGACACGCTCGTGGATCCGCTGTTCGGGATCCTGCGCGCCCAGGAGTTCCAGAAGGCGCACATCGCGTGGGACCACGACATCGCGCCCGCCGACATCGCCGACGTGCTGCGCGTGCACGAGTTCCACTATGTGGACAAGATCCGCCGCGCGTGCGCGCAGCTGCGCGATGCCGACGACGCGACGCACACGCTGGACGCCGACACGGCGCTGTCGCTGCACTCGTACGACGCCGCGACGCGCGCCGCGGGCGCCGTGTGCAAGGCCGTGGACGACGTCGTGAGCGGCGCGTGCATGACGGCGTTCTGCATCGTGCGGCCGCCGGGCCATCATGCGGGGCCCGTGGGCAAGGTCGTGTGCGCGAACGACCCCGAGGGTTCCCACGGCTTCTGCGTGTTCAACAACGTGGCCATCGGCGCCGCGTACGCGCGCGCGCAGTACAAGCGGCAGGGCATCCACCGCATCGCGATCCTCGACCTCGACGTGCACCACGGCAACGGCACGGAGGAGATCGTGCGGCAGCTCGCGCCGCGCACGGCCGAGGTCGCGTATGCGACGCCCTACGGTGACGGCCGGCAGCTCGTGCACCAGTTCAAGCCCTGGCGCAGCGCCGACGACGCGCGCCACGTGTTTTTCAGCTCGGTCCACGGCTTCGGCCGCAAGGACCCGGCGGCACCCGACGCCGCGTGGTTCTACCCGGGCTCGGGCGAAACCAGCGACCCCGCTGCTGCCGGCCGCGACGATGCCGGTGGCGATGATACTGCGCCGCGGATCTACAACGTGGGCCTGCGCTACTGCCGCGAGGGCGCGTCGGCGGCGCGGCTCCAGTGGCGCAGCGCGTTCCGCGACGACGTGCTCGTCAAGCTGCGCGCGTTCGCGCCGGACCTGATCTTCCTCTCGGCGGGCTTTGACGCGCACAAGCGCGAGAGCGTCAACTGGGGCTACGGCGCGCTGCTCGAGCAGGACTACGAGTGGCTCGTGGCGCACGTGCGGCGCGTCGCGCACGCGTGCTGCCACGGCCGCGTCGTGTCGGTGCTCGAGGGCGGCTACAACTTCCACGGGCGCATGGTGTCGCCCTTTGCACGCAACGTGGCCGCGCACGCGCGCGCGCTCGTGCTGCCGACGCAGGCGGCGTGGGACGCGCGCGACGTCGCCACGGAAGCCGCGCACGAGCGTGCGCTGCTCGCGAGCTACACGGCGTCGCAAGCGCGCAGGAAGCGCGCCGAGCCGCTCGCGGACCAGCGCGAGGACGCGCCGCCCATGGCCGTGGCGCGCAGCAAGCGCGCGCGCAAGCACGTCGACTACGTGGCACTCGCCGAGGAGCTGGCGCCGCGCTAAGTCGACACCGTGAGCGCGATGGCGACTACTGCGACAGCTTGTGGACAGGTGTAAGGTGGGGTCCTGGCATGGAGTTTTTTTTTGTCTTGCTGTTTTTATATAAAGAGCAGATCTACCAGGCGACCATCATTCTGTGCGCACTTCAACATGCAAAAGGCGCGCGCCAGTTGAGGCACGCACGCGTGCGGATGTGGCTGGTGTTTGCTGCAGGCAGGTCGACATGTCGTCGTTTGACACAAACCGTCTCATGCAAACTGCAAGTTGCTTGTTGATGGGTTGTTGTTTGTGGGTATGCTGCAGACAGCATGCACAGTTATTATACCCACTTCTGGAAAAAAAAACATCCGAGATCGCATGTATGGGACAAATCCTACAGCAACCGTGAGCGATTGATTCATTCTTGGCGCATTTGCTGCGTTTAACGCCGAGCGCATGAAGTAAATAGCGGCCGCAATATCCCCCATCCGGCCGTGTGTCTGCGACGCCCAAAGAGGAGGAGGGTCGAGAGCCACGAGCCGCGCGTGCCACAAACGCGCGCATGTCCCCAATCAAAGGCAAAAATGACACAAGCAAAAGTAAATTACGAGTGCAAAGAAAGACACTGTGCGCATAGACAAGTCGGGCATGTCGCAGGAAAAAGGCAACATTCGAAAAAGGCAGCACGTTGAAGTGGAAAAGCCAGTTGCTCGGATGAACATGCATGTGCACTTTGCGGAGTTTATCTTCGACTTTTTTTTCGGACGGACGGATATGAATGAACTTTTGAGTGTGTGAAGGTGGGCGTCTTGCGGCCCCAAGGCGAAGATTCGCCTGGCGAATGACGCAGCGCATGTCGGGCCGATTGGTCATATGCATATGCGTGCCTGGCGTCACTTGTGGGCGACATCCGCCAGAATATGGATATGCGAAGTGAGATCTTTCACATACGCCAGAAGTGTCAATTGTGATATGCCGGAAACTTGCTTTGCCTCCTGGGTTAATCGCCTGCAGTGCGACTCCTCCATATGCGCATTTTTTTTCAGTAAACATCGACAGAGTGACAGACAGTAAACAGCAGCGGAAACAAAAACGCCCGAAACGCTCGTAAAAAACGGCGCTATCATCGGAGACGCCGAAAGAGTAAACACACACAAGGGCTCATTACGCATCGCATAATACAAATGGCATGAGAGCATGCACATGCACCCATGCGCCAAATAATGCAAATGCACTGCCCATATATCATATGCTTTCTCTCCCCCACTTTCTCTCCCTCACATGGCGTGTAAGCACAGTTTTGCTTGATGGAATGCATCCTACGAAAAAGTGCGTATACCTCAGTGAAGATACCAAAGCGCTTCTTGCAAAGGCTGACAAAAACACAGCAAATAGAGAGAGATGCATGCAGCCAAGGCTGGATACACGCATGTTCAAGAGGGTGGACCAGCGAAGCTCTATTGCTGAACATATTCGGCAGATGCAATCGAATACAAAATTAAGCTGCTCGATGTATACAAGCAAATGCACACGAACCATCTCAAGAAGCAGTTGGAGAAGTGAAGCCATGTTATAGAGGAAGCAACCAGCAAAATTGTCCTTCAAACAAAGTTCTTTTTTCTATATGCATATATATCCATTCATCTGCGCCTCTGCCGCACTCAGTGCTCGCTCATTTGGTGAGCGGATCCTTCAAGAGCTTGGGACTGTGCTGCTCAGTGAAGCGAGAGGGGGAGAGGCCGGATCTTTCAGTAAGTTACCAGTTGGGGGAGCGAGAGGGGAGGAGGGACAGGGCAAACAACCAAGACCCACCCACTCACTGTACCGTATTGCTGAACCTACACTTTTGGCTCACTTGGCGTCTGTATGCGGCGCAGCAGAGTGTTGGTGGCTCGGCTGTCCAACGGGAGCTCTGCAATCATTCCGGTCCATCTCCCCCAAGCAGCCGTTTCAGAGGCCGCAGACATGGATTCACTTTTTTGCTGCTGTGCAGAGCTCGCTCCGTCATTTGGTGTGCTCACTATTCTGGATGCGCCAGTGTACGCGCGCAAAAGTGGGCGAAAGCAAAGTTTGCGCCCCCTGCGTCGTCGACCACGCGCCCGCGGCAGCGGGAACACGCAGAGCAGGTCCACTGGGCGCCCGCGATCCGTGGGTGGTGCGCCGAGCGCAGCGTTGGCCCCGCAGTGTCCCAGATGCGCCAAGTGGACCTTCGAGGCTTGCGGGCTCGAGTTCCGTCCAGTCGGGATGGGAGTCAACAATGTCGCAGTCTCCAACCGACTTTCGCGGAGCTTTCCGAGCAGCGCGCGCTTTTACTCGAGCGAGTGCAACCGGAGCAGGCTGAGCCGCTTCCCATCTTCCTCCTCATCCTGTCCCTGAGGTGGATGGATGGATGGACGTGCGGCAACCAGTGGCTCCGCGCGGCCACATAACGTTTTCAGCTGCTCTCCTCCCCTCGTGACCACGTTGAAGGGCTCTTGATGGCCAGCCACCACCACCCAATTAATTATGTGCTGCTCCATACGCCTCGGCTGCGCTGCGAACCGCCAAAAAAGAGAACGGCGGGATCCTCATCGAGCATTCTCTGCCATGGCTTCAGCGCGGAGTGGCAAAGGGCGGAAGATCGCGATCGGCATGTACTGTACCCGCATCCTGTGGGCGCCACTAACTGCGCAGCAAACCCCCCGATGTGTACATATTGTATGTTGCTGGGAATCCAGTTGTGCGGGTTTTGCTGTTGCGGGTGAATGCGGAGGAGCCCTAGACCTGGTCCACCGCCAGGGTGGAATGATGGCTGCCACGACTCGCACTTGGGTTCAGTATGCTGCGTGTTGCGCCGAACCAGATCGAGAGTGCTGGTCGTCATACCTCCTTGAATCCATGACGCAGCCGACACGCAGCAGCAACAAAGCGGCCAAGCTTGCCGCGTCGATTACGGTAAGCGCAACCGTCGTCTCGGATTGGCGAATAGTCGGCCAATCAGAAACGCACACGCCCTTGGCCGCATCCACGACACGGCTGTGCAAGGTGCCCAGACGAGAAGGAGGGTCGTGCCTACGTCGTGGTTCTGGAACGCTTGGCTAGCCAACTGGCGCTGGGCGTGTCCTCCGTCCGCCCGAGTGCGACTAGGGCTGTGCATCCACCTGTCCCATAGGTAAAAAAATGTCAGTTTGAGATTGAAGATGCGTGCGATCCAGTACCTACAAGTGGCGGTCTGTTTTGTTCGAAAAACCACGTAAGTTTCGCGTGGTGGATGGTAAATTACGGCCGTAGCGATTACGTAAGGCGCGGAGAGTGTGTCCAAAATTTGGCTTTTTGTATCCCGCCAGCTGGCTGGCCCCTTTTGGGCCAAGCACCCCGACCCCCATCCTCTTGAACTTTCACGCGGCTCGCCGCAGTGGTCATTTAGGAAAAAGACCGCGACGCCGCACCTGACGACAGGAAGCGACCGCCCTC
>JAADVP010000115.1:0-35964 GCA_023335675.1 Globisporangium solare | reverse complement strand
TCGCAGCTCTGCTCGACAATGATATCGGTGCCACACCGTCAAAACTTAGAAACACCTCACTGTCAGCAGTGTTAATGAGACTCAGGAATTCTTAAACTGTATGTAGATCATAAGTTAAATAGAATTACCTTCTCTCTCTCTGTGCTGTGGCCATTCTATAAACACTCTTTGCTGGTGCAACAGTGATGCTGTATTGTACGCAGGGCTCAGTCGTGCACACCCACACTCTGTACCATAACTATCACAATAACCCCGCGCCGATCCACCCAGGCCCATGCTCACGCTGAAATGCA
Source organism: Globisporangium solare (assembly GCA_023335675.1). NCBI lineage: Eukaryota > Oomycota > Peronosporomycetes > Pythiales > Pythiaceae > Globisporangium > Globisporangium solare. The sequence continues at coordinate 35,671 of JAADVP010000115.1, read as the reverse complement.
CTCGCGACGACATTGCTGGGCCCGGAAGTTCGAGCAAGCCAATGCAACCAAGGCATCATCTCATTTCCCAATCGGCACGGCAGCGAACAAGCGCTCCACTCATCAACAAGTTCAACCACTACCAATGGCTTCCTCTCCCTCCCCCCGCAACGTGTGGCTTATCACGGGCTGCTCTTCTGGCTTGAGCAAAGAGATCGCCCGTGCTGCTATCAAGCACGGCGACTACGTCATTGCCACGGTGCGGAACCCCGTCCGTTTGGACGAGCTGAAGGTCCTGGGGTGTGCCGCAATGGCGCTCGACGTGACGTGGGACGACGCCACGATGAAAGAAGCGATCGACAAGGCCCACGGCATCTACGGTCGCATCGACATCCTCGTCAGCAACGCCGGCTACGCCTTGTTCGGTGGCGTCGAGGAATCCAGGTAACGAGTGTTCGTTCGTTCACGGTCGTTATAGTTGAAGTTGACGCGGGCCGTGCTGCCGTACATGCGCGCTCGACGCGCCGGCACGACCATCAACATCGGCTCGGCGTCGAGCTTTCTGACCTTCCCAACGTCTGGCGTGTACAGCGCCACGAAGGCGGCCGCGACGGCGCTGACGTGCACGCTGCGTCAAGAAGTGGCACCACTCGGGATCAAGGTCGCGGTCGTGGACTTGGGTGGGTTCCGCACGAATGCTGCCGACGGGAGAGTCAAAGTGGAGAGCAAGATCGACGACCTCCAGCCGGTCCTGGCGCCAGTCGAGGCGATGATGGATAACCTGATCGCCGAATGCAAGGGTGACCCGGCCAAGGCGGGACAGCTGCTGGTCGAGGCGGTCACGCAGACTAGGCGTTGTGCGGGCCGCGAGCTGCCGAGTCGTCTCCCGCTCGGAGAATTCGAGGCCTATCGTCAGGCACACTTGGCGGAGGCGGCCAAGGAATTTGATGCTTGGAAGGACTTCATGGATCCAGAGCAGGTCAATTTTGACGAAGCCAAATAGGGTTGATGCATTGCAAGTCGATGCAGTCAGAATCGCAAGCGCTGTTTTGTACCTCACAATATCTGTCATTCAATCGCCAATGACGTATATTTCTTTCAGCTCGCCCACGGCCTTTATTGCCCTGGCAGGCAACCTTATACGTTAGGCAATCATTGTGTGATCTCTAACGTGATTCTGTCATGGAGAATCTGTTGGATTGTACCCATTTATCTCTGTCTTCGAAGAGACAGAAGTCGAATCACCAGGATAAAGCCCAAGGTAGCCAGGGCACTTGGCGACGACACATCCAGGATCCACTGCCATCACACGCCCACAGATGCGCATTAGCCTCTTGCTAGCATGATGCCATGGTACCACAAACATCTCATATCTGGATCAGCTTCTCACCTGGAAGCCGTCTTGGTACGCTGCTTCGTGTGGAACGACGACGCTCTCAGTCCATTGGAACACGCCGTTCGGCGATAGCTCAATTACGCTACAGGCATCCAAACACAGCACACACACACAACTCAATTAGCTCCCCATGGCACCAAGCCAACATTCGCCATTCAAACTTACCCGTAGTTCCGACCGAGAAACACTTTGTCGAACTCAATCTGCCACGGATGCGACGCCAACCCAATCCACGCCAGGAGCTGGTGGATCAGCGGCAAGAGTCGAGTCACCAGATAGTAGAACGGGATGAGCTTGAAGTCGGTGATGGCCGTGGATCCTTTGGTGACTCCGCTTGTGATTAGCTGGTCGAAACAGGATCGATCGGAGCTCGTCTTCACTGCGGCTGCCTTATTGCCGTAGGTGCAGACGCGCGAGTGCGCAAGGAAATGGACGTCTCCGCCCACAAGCAAGCGCAGTGTCGAGTTGGCTGCCGGCTGACTGAATTGCAGAAACAGGGAAAACAGCTTCTCCAACCCTGGAAGCTGTGCTGCCAGTCCCGGGTACGTCTCCTTCTCTACCATGTATGTCACTGCCGCGGAGAATGTCGAGTGGAAGAACAACGGCACACTGGACAGCACCACGGCCGCACTCTCGTTTCGCTGGCTCCAGCGCTCCAGGTGCTCTGTTAGCGACATCATCTGCGCATCGCCAATCAATTGTGGAAAGTCGACTTGGCTCGTAAAGAAGCTGCGATCGTACCGCGCGTCCATGAAAAAGAGCTTCAGGTTGTGCACTTCGACCGCGAAGTGCATGGGAAACCGAGCCACGATCGTGTCGAGCGGCTCCAGTAGAAAGTCCACTCTCTCAAACGGAAACTCGTGCTGGAGTTGATACTGGTACTCGTAGAATGTCTGAAGACCTGCGCGGTAGTGAAGCGCGAGTCCGTACAGGCGCTCTACGTCAACTTCCTGCTCAGACTCTGCGCTGTCGACCGAACGCACCGCCTGCACGCGCTCCAAGTTGAAGTTGTTGATGACTTCGTGGTCGTCTGGGATCATCCAGTGAGCACCGACGCGGAGCGCGCGCTGCGCCACGGCGCGGCCAAACGTTTCGCGGTACAATGCGCGAAACTGGTCCACGATGCGTTCGTATCGCTCGCGCAATTGCTGCGGCTGGTGGCGCATCACAACCGCAGGAACAGACACGATCGGGATGCTCGCAGCGCCTGCGTCCACATACACTTGATCACCGAGATGCGCCATCCCAAAGTGCGAATGCGGGTGCGCATCAATGTCGGCGGCGATCTGCGTCCACAGCGTATCGTCCTTGTCGTCCACATACCGGTCGCAGGACACAATGAGCACGCGATCTTCTACGACGCGTGTCTCGGAGGCAGCGCCGTCTCCAGAATGTGGCGGTGCTGGCGTGCGAAACTTCACGATCTCCTCGTTCAATTGGCCTTGCGCGCCTCGAACGACTGCGCGCAGCCCCACGCGGTACAAGCGATTTGGGGTGAGGTCGTGCAAGCGCACCACCGCAGGGCGATCCACGTCGCCACTACCGACAGCAAGCTCCTGCTGCAGCTCATACACAACAGACTGCGTCGATTCCTTGTCGCGGCCTTGCGTACCGGGAGCGGGTGATGAAGGCACATACACGCGCACGTGCACCTCTTGCGGACGATTTTCTTGTGCGCGCGCCACTCGGTCGAAGAGAATGCGCGCGCTCGTGGGCGAGACGTCGCCCACAACCAGCAGCAGCGCAGGTGGTGCCGCCGGCGCAACGGAGTTGCTTTGTTCTGCGGTCGCGCAGCAGATGAGCGCGCTTATCGCCGCCGCCGCCCATACGCGCAGCAGCAGCGCAACCTTCCACGGCATTTATTTGGGCAAGTCAAATGTGCAGTATTGGGGGTCGGTGCGTGGACCACGTAAGAGCAGTGTCAACCGAGGTGGCACACACTATTCACGGATCACATTCGGTCACCTTGTGTACCGTACGAACATGCACGATAATCGTGAGAAGCGAGAGGTGCTGCTGCGGCGATACCTACCATAGCAACCATGGATGACAGTGGCTTTCTTTTTGTGCTTCTTGTCGTTTTCTTAAGGTGGCCACATACTTTACACATTTGGACGCCGATACACACGCTGCCTTCTGGCTCTGCAGCCTGGACACTCTGTGGTTGGGACGGGACTACTACTGCCGCTGGACGCGGTAGTGATGCTTGCGCTTGTTCGCTTGCTCTGCTGGATTAAATGGAAAGATTCGTCCATGCCTGGATATGAATGTACGGTGGCATCGTAAAGCCTTCCTCACAGCTACCTGTAGCTGTTGTTGTAATGGTATCTGGACGCCGGGCGCCCGGCAGACCGAGATCGATCCAGCGGGAGCGAGTTGGACGAATAAAAGCCTCGGCGGGATGATGAAGACCCGCCACTGAAACTGGCGCGGTGCGAGCTGGTGTTCTGAAAGCTGGCCTTGCTGCTGCTCGAGTGGGTCGCATCCATGCTATTGCTGTGTCTCCAGGCCGGACGGCCTGACGGGAATCTGCTGCTTGTGTGGTTGCCGTCGCTGGACGGAGAGCGACCAACTTGCTTGGCCGCATTGCGAGAAGCCAAGCGTGGGTCACCGACATCCCAGTTCGACTTCCGCTTTCTCCGTCGCTCCGCTCGGCGCTTCTCTTCTTCTGTCAGCGGCTCCGATTCCTTTCGCTCGAGGCTTCGTTTTCTGGTACGAGTCTCGTCTCGTCGGCTGCCGAGGCTTTCTGTGCTGTCTTTTCTTGCGATGGCTGGAATTGGGTTGGTTTTTACCTCTTCTTTTTTCGGTGAAGCAGCTAGAAGGGGAGTCTTCTCTGACGACGGCAACGACGCTTCTGCGGTTGTCGTCAACTCGGCGTCTTTTATCTTGGATGAGGGGCTGATTGATGCAGCCGGAGTTGGACTGTTGCGATCCAACGGAGGGGACAAATGAGACGACTCGGTGACTTGAGGCGTCTTCACGCGCAGACCGGCACTCGAGTTTGCCGGATCTGTGCTTGTTAGCGTATTCACTGCAGACTTCTTTAAATCATCAGAATCGCCGCTGATTGCGGCGGCGGAAGGCTCTCGCTGCTTCGTTGGCTCGGACGGCATCACTGAAGCTACCTTGGAAACGTTGCCGTTCTGTACTTCTTTCTTGTCGACCGCAACGCGAGAAACAGGGGTGTCTTTAAATGTCTCCTTCATCGCTGCGACTGGAGAAATAGAGGATTCCTTTTGCCCATCAGCGGCCGGAGACAGCAAGAGGGCGATCCCCTCCGACTCGGACATCTGGACCGCTCCTTCTTCATCCTCGATCTCGCCGTCCTCCCCCTCTTCTTTCACAGCTTCGTCGATGATCGCTGGGCGAGTAGGCTTCGACTCTTGGGAAACCTTTTTCTCGACTTGCTCTGGCGCGTTCAGGACCTGGTCCAAGCTGAGTTTGTCCCGAGAAGGCTCCTGCTCCGGTTCACTCGCTTTGCTCTCCATCTCGTTCGTTTCTTCTGTGGTCGACAACTGCTCGTTCCACGCCAAGATCCACCGCTTCTTGGGCGTCAGCTTGCACTCGACGACCTCCTTCTTCCGCACAATCAGCTCCTGCGGCGTCTTTGCCGCCTTCTTGCTCGACTTGACTTTGACGCCGCTGTGGGACGTCGACAGCGGTTTCAGTTTCTTTCCCTTGGCGCCGAGCCGCGTGGACTTCTGGACCTGTGTGTGGATCTCCGTGCTGTTCATGCGCTGGACGGGGAGCACGCGCGAGCCCGAAGACGCCGCGCTGCTGCTCGTGTTCCCGTCGCTTTCGCCATTCGAGTCGGCGCGGACCGACGCTTTCCGCTGCTCCATGCGCTCGATGCTGGCGATGATCTGCGCCATCTTGCGCTCCTCTCGACTCATGGCGGCCAATGCTCCCTGCTGCTGCTGCTGCTGTTCTCCCTGCGTCACCTCCTGCCTGCTCCTGTTCCCTCAACGCTTCCCCTGTCTGCTGCTTGCGCCGCTCTTTTCTACTCGCCGTATGCTGCTGCCAACGCCCCCACCAAACACTGCGCTCCTATAGGGGGAGAAGCGCGGAGCGAGGGGGGAGGCGAGGAGGAGGGGCACATTGGGAAACGAGGTGAAGGAAAAACCTCGGTGGCGCCACTTTTTGAAAAGAATGAAAAACCTCGTTCTGCTGTAAACTTTTCAAAAATTTGGCAACAGCACAATTTGGGAACAGATGGTGTGGTCCACCTGGTTCTAGGATGGATCTGCGCAGAGTGATGGTCGTCAACTTCAACTGCCGCGGAAACAGTTTCCGCATTGCCGCATTCGCTCCCGCCGCATTTATTCCCCAACAAGTCGCCGACACGAGCCAAGATGGCCGAGTTGCTGCGCGCCAACACGGAAGTGAGCGCGATGTCGGCGGAGGCGGACGTGGCGGCCGCGGCTGCGGGTGCCAGCCTCATCGCCGAGATGCAGGGCGTGCTGGCGCACATGCCCGACTCCATCTCGCTCTACAAGACCGAGCTCGAGAAACTGCTCACAGCGTTCACCAAGTCGCAGGAGAGCAAGCAGCGGCTCTTGCGCCGAGCAAAAGAGATCTTGAACGAGATCCAAACCAGTCATGAAGCGATGCTGCGAGACCAAGAGGAAGAAAATGAAGCCATGGTGCAAAAAAGAAAACCAAGTTGGAGCTTGACGCCGTTCGACAGCAGATCGCCGCGTCACACCAAATGGAAGCCGACAAGCAGCAGAAGCTAAACGGCCTGAGAGGAAACCTGGCGCTCCTACAAGAAGAATTGTCCAAGCTGCCGATGCCGGGGAATAATGTGAATGGGGATATTATCCTCAACGAAGAGCAGGAGCTGCACATTGCAAGCGTGAAACGACAAAGAGCAGAGTACGCACGCGATGTTGAAGCCAAGTCAACGGCGCTACAAGATCTTCGCCGAGAAACCTCGAACTTGTTTGCTCTGCTTCAAGAAGAAGAGTCCGAGAATGCGCAACTAGAAGAAAATCAAGCCAAATTGAGCTCAATGATACAAGATAAGTAGCAGCTCACGGAAAAGGAGATTCGGCGAAAAACGTTCTTGAAAAAGAGCTGAAAGTCCACAAGCAGACGCTGGAGCGCCTTCAGTCCGACGCGGCCGTGAAAGAAGCCTTGAAGAAAGAGAATGAAGAAAATATGCGCAGGAAAGAACTCTTGATGCGCAAATCCAAGCAGAACATGGAAAAGTACCTGAAGCAATACGACGCGCTTTTTCGAACCACCCATTCGTTAACTGAGGCAATGCAAGCGCAATGGCAGAAAAACGTCGAGCTTCACAAAGAGAATCTGCATGTAGAGCAAGAGCTCAATGCCAAAGAAAGTCAGCTTCAGACTATCACTCGTGACGCAATCAAACTCGAAAAACTGATTGAAATCGCCAAAGAGCAACTGCTGGATATCGATGGTAAGCGCTCTGAATGCGACAGAGAGAGAATCAAGCTGGAGCTTGAAGATTTGATGAACGGAGCGATGGAAACCGAAAAGAGGCAGAGCGAGCTGCTGAAAAAGAAGCTGGACGAAATGCTTCGTGAGCGTGAAGTGTTGAACAAGATGCTCGTCAAGGCCAATGACCGCACTCAAGCAACCTTCGACTTGATGAAGATCAAAGAAAACACAATGAAGAACCTTCAAAATGAAATAAACGGGTTGAAGGGCCAAGTGAAAAGACAGTGTGGGCAGATTCAGCAGCTGGTTGGCGATCGTGAGAAGTACGAGAGAGGCAGCCCAAGCCACACAGAAATTCATGACTTCTCTCGAAGAAGCAAAACTGCAGGATCTTCAAGTCGTTTCGTTGCAGCAGAAGATAGTGGAAAGTGAAAGCCGCTTGAAGCAACAGCAAAACTTATATGAAGCCGTACGGATGGATCGAAATCTCTATAGCAAACAGCTGATCGAGAGCCAGGAAGAGATTGGAGATATGAAGAGAAAATTCAAAATCATGAATCACCAGATCGAGCAGCTAAAGGAAGAAATTACATCGAAAGACCACGCGCTTGTAAAAAGAGCACTTTGATCATCACAAGGTTGACAAAGAAAAAGAGATCTTGAAGAACGAGCTGCTTCGTATTAGAAAGCAAATCCAATCCTCTGAGCAAACCATCTTGAACCAAGAGCTAGAGATCACCAAACTAGCAAAGATCATTCAAGAAGCCGACGAGGAGAAGCAACGGCAAATGAAAGAGTATGGCTGTATGGTGCACGACCGAGGTTCACTGCGGCAGCAACTTATTCAGCGCAACGAAGAGTTTCACGTCTTGTACGAGAAGATCAAAATTCAGCGCTCAACACTGTCAAAAGGCCATCACCAGTTCCAAGAGAAGCAGAAGGAGACCTTACAGCTGCAGGAGCGTATCCACAGTCTGAACCTTGAAAAGGAGGCGAGCAACAACCAGCTGCAACATGAGCATTCTCTCAAGCACGAGCTGTTTCGGCTTGAAAAGGAGCTGCTGCAAGAGAAGACTAAAATTCGAGCACTTTCGGACGAGCTGGGCCATCCTTTGAATGTTCATCGCTGGCGCAAGCTTGAGGGCAGCGATCCGAAGCGTTTTGAGATGATTCGAAAGTTGCAAGCTCTTCAAAAGGTGATCAAGAAGTACGAAGAAACCACAATCAAAGATCTCCTCATCTTGGAAAAGGAGAAGCTGTATCTCGAGCTGAAAACTATTCTTGCCCGGCAACCTGGCGCTGAGGTGGCAGAGCAGTTGGCTGTCTACAAGGAGACACTGAAAGCGAAGAAAAATCAAATGAAGCAGATGGAGGACGAACTGAAAATGTATAAAATGCAAGTACAAGAATATCGTCGCGACCAAGAGCAACTCGAGAAAGAGAAGCAGCGAATTCAGCATGAATGGATTCAGATACAGATTACCAAATACAGCGACGCCGGTCAGTTCCACAGCAATGCGGAATATGGGTACGGTGACAACGCGGAGTACGGCAGTCCTGAAGACTAGCAGGTGTCGTGCTGCTTGACACGAAATATGGTAGGAGTGAAGATATACTGTTCTGCTGTTTCCAGATTGTGCACAGACAGCATCCAGTATTTGCGTGCATTCATAGTGTGGAATTTATGATGTATGGTTACATGATGCACGTGTTACATGTTGCGTGTTTGCTGGACGTTGGCCATCAAGACAGCAAGCAATACAGCAAGCACGTTCCAAAGTCTAAGGCTATTGGTGCTTTTGCTCAGGGTCTACGGATGTGCCGTCGCGATTCAAAACAGATGCTCAGTGCAAGCTCTGTCTTTATTGGGGATGAGCAGGAAATTGTTTCATGTTGAAGACACCTTCGAGGGGAGAGGCTCCTCTCCAAAATCCCCAAAAGCTGTGGCTTCAAGGTGAGAGCACCGAGCCACATATTACTCTATAATTCATGCAGTCTCCAACATATTCGGTCAACCGGCTTCCGATGACGCCAACAACACATGCGCTGAGGCCTGTCGCCATGTGATGGCTGCGAGCGGCCCTGATGAAAAGTTCAGTCTTGCCCCATCGCAATGGTACACTCCTCGTTTAACTCGTGCTGTTGGGAATGCGTCCCTTCTGCTCCAGAGCGGTGGTGTGTTTTCGCGTCGATGCGTGTCAAAGCGAGCTGCTTCCTCTTGGATCGTACCCGCTATTTCGCGCGGAGAAAACGGATTGTGCCATCTGGCGCTGACTTCCTCTTGGCGCGCGTGTTCCAGTATTCTTCCGCGCTCGTCCCATATGGCCGACGAATGGCGTCAGTGCGACACCCGCGCTGGCTGACTATTATAGTTCGCGTCAGTCACTGCGATGCATGGGCGTCAACCCTGACCCGCCACCGCCGCGATGCTGACGGCTGCTTTGTCGCCTGCTTCTTGGGTGGCCGCGCGCTCGCCCCTTTCTTCCGTCTTCGCCCTCGTTCTTGCCCGGCGCTCTGTCTCACTCGACTCGGTGCGCCAGACACAGTTGCAGACTCCGAGAAGCGACACAAGCCGCCATGGGAGCAGCGCAGGAGACTATTGCGGCATCGCTGTGCCCCTCCGAGGCGACGCTGACGGCGTCTGCGGCGACGAAAACAGCAATCCGCTTCGCGCCCGACTGTGCCGTCGCGGCTATCGACCTGGTCCCTGCCAGCGATGGAGACGTGTACCTGAACGCGCAGAGTCTTGGCGTTGTGCATTATCACCACGAGCCGTTGTTCCCAGCCACCGTCGTGTAAGCGCTCGTGTTTGCGCAACTTTTCCTGTGTCAACGGCAGAACGACTCAACCATGTGGCTGTGCAGGAACTTGTCGTCAAACCCCATCCAGACGGCTGCGCTTTCATCGGCGACCACGAGCCTCACTCAACTGTCCGTTTTCTCACGTGCAATGGCTTTCTTATTGCTCGTTTTATGGGAACTCACGTGACTTTGTGTGTGTGTCTTTCTTACAGTATCTTTAGTGCGTGTAACCTCACGGGGCTCGCGGGGCTCGATTTCCCCCCTCAAGTTGTCGCCAACTTCACGCTGTACGTCTTGTTTTACGAGTCACACATTGATAGACTCGCAGGAGGAGCTCACACGAGTGTTCTGTGCACAGAGACTTAAGCTGGAACAAGCTCCAGGACATCCAAAGCGAAGCGCTCCCAAGCTCTCTAACTGCTCTGTACGTTCTGCACATCGTGAAACTCTATCGATGCGGCCTAATGAGCGTCAAGCTGACATGATTCCTGGATGGTGGACAGGTCGCTCGCCAACAACGCGCTCCAGGGTCTCGTCAACGCATCCTTTCCGACTGCTGTAGAGCATCTGTACGTCTTGCTTTAGCGTTGATGGATACTGAACCTCACGAGTACTCACAAGCATCTTGCTGCTGTGGCCAGGTCCTTAGCAAATAACACCATCGAGCGCATTGAGTTGACTGAGTTCCCAGCAAACCTCAAGACATTGTACGCCAGTTGTGTGCTGAAGCTAACTATTGCAGATGCATTGCACTCACGAAGCCTGCTTGCTTGGTATTATCATTATTCAGAGATCTAACGGGGAACCCACTCCAGTTTATCGAGATCCGGGAGAGCGACGTTCCAGTGTTCCAGAATGCGAGCATTGTCCCTGTTCTCCGTACTCAGACTCCCTGCACGGATCCCGAAGCAACGCTCGCGACAATCCAGAGCCATAGCGTCTGCGTTATCCCCGATGCGGTGTTTAACCAGAAAAAGTATGCGAATCGAGCAGCCGTGCCAGACACAGAAGTGCATGCATCGGTCGCGTCGTCATCGTCGTCGTCGGCGACCACGATTGCTCTGAACGTCTTCTACGTCGTGCTTGGAGTGATTTTCGCGCTTCTCGCGGCATTCATTGCACTGAGAATGCGCCGCAAGCGCAAGGAGAAACAGGCAGCGGATCGGGTCGACGAGTACCTCGATGCGAGCGGACTAACGCCGCCTCCGGATTTTCTACTCAGTCGAAACCAGCATACGCTCACGAGCGTCAGCGCGAATGCTGCTACCACGGGCCAACCGCACAGGACGCTGCCACGTCTCCAATCGAGCTCTCCTCGGGGTTTTCTGACGCCCTTCTTGCGGGTTCTCTCTGGCGTGAAGCACGAACCAAAAGAGAAATTGGGGCCGTCACTGAAGAAGCATTCGTCGTCAACGTGCAGCATCTCGGACGAGGTGGTGCTTGACGCTGCGTCCGGTCTGCTTGCTGTAGAAAAGTTTCGCATCGCAGAGGACGATCTCAAGTTTGGTCGCCTCGTCTCGACAGGTTCGTTCACGCATGTGTACATGGCCAAGTTTTCCTCCCACGGGACCGAGGCGATTGGCCTCGCCAAGCAGTTGGCGCCAAACTTGGCGTTCCCCGACTCCGAGATGCAGAAACAGTTTATGGGCGATGTGTACCGATGCTTCTCGATCAGCCATCCGAACATCGCGACGTTCTTCGGTTTTTACCATCTCAACAATGTTGTTCCTGGTGTCGTGACCGAGTTTTTGCCGAATGGCGACCTCGAGAGCATGCTGGCAACGACGCGAGAGAATCGACACGCGTTCCAGTGGTTTCAAAGCGACTCGCTGCCCAAGTCAAAGGCCGAGATCGCTCTCGACGTTGTCGATGCGCTCGTGTACCTGCATTCGTTGGTGTCGCGTGTGTATTTCCGGAATGTTCGCGCGAAGAAGGTGTTACTGACGGAAGACCTCACCGCCAAGCTGTGCGCTTTCGGTATCGGCCGCAGCGAGCTCATCGGTACGTTCCTGTCGTCCACGCGGTCCGCAGAGCCATGGGCGGCATCGAGCCCAACGTCGACTGCAGGCTTGACTTGCTGTCCGAGCGAGAACTCGCTGGCGTGGCTTGCGCCCGAGTTGCTTCGTGGCGAGCGAGATTACAACGAGCAGACTGACATGTATGCGTTTGGCGTGCTGCTCACGGAGCTCGACACTTGTGAGCTGCCGTACGCGACGGGCATCGACGAGATGGAGAGGGACCAGATCGCGACCCTCGTGTGCGCCGGGTGCATTCGCCCGGCCGTTGCCTCAGATTGCCCCGTGCCGGTCCAGGAAATCATCCAGCGGTGCCTCAGCTTTGCACCCGACGACAGACCCTCGGGCGTCGAGGTGCAGTATGCGCTGCGCAAACTTGTACACCGCGGACGCCGGTACTCGTCGGAAAAGACTAGAGAAGGCCGCGAGGACGAAGGAGAAGAGGCTCAAGAGACAACGCCAGCGCACCAAGAAGAAGGGCGTGAGGGCGAACGGTAAGCAGCGAGAGTGTACTTGCTTGTATTTGTAGATGTGTTCGCTCGAGATGGCAGAGCTTGCATGGTGTAAATTACGTTTAAAGAATCAGCGACAAAGTGCGCAAACGCCAAGATGGAGCAACGGCGCGTCTACCTCGTTCGCTAGATCACTTGTAGCTCTTGGCCGCAAGCGGAACCCACGAGAGTCGGTGGTTGACAACGACCACAAGACGCATCCAGAGCGACGCAGCAGGAGTGACCACACTCTGTGGACATCCCAGCGACGTGTCTGTGCTGTCTGCACATGCGTCCTTGAGAGCATCGGCTTTGTCGTCATGGCGGCCTTGGAGCCTCGAGATCGTCGGCTGCAGGTACGCTGCGCCGTAGACCAACGCGAGCCACTTGAGCTCGCACTTGGCAACAAGCTTCTGGAGCTGAGGGTCCGCGTGGGCGTTGCGCCTCAAAACCTGCCAGTGGAGCTCTGTGCGCTGCCTCACGTGCTCTTCTTCGTCCCGCAGCGCGAGCAGTCGAAGCATCACGTCTCCATGCCCCTCAAGCGGCAACGCCGTGGCGAACAGCTGCGGCGTGAGCGAGCGCTCTTCCTGCTGGAGAAGCCCGAAAAGCATCGCCATGTACGCGCGTTGCGTGCCAATCACGGCCTTCTCCGAGTACAGCAACGCGTTGCGCTTGACGCTCGAAGGTGCTGGAGCAACGCCAACGAACTTACGCATGGAGGCCTCGAGCACAACCTGTAGACGCTCCAGCTGCCGCGCGCTTCGCCGCGCATTGCGTGACGGACAGCGACTTCTGCGACGCCATCGCGCCTCTCACGGGAAAAGAACCTCGCGAGTGAAGCCATCTCCGTGATGTAGTTGAGCAGCTCAAGACAACAGGCGTGCTAATAAAAAAATAATGTCCTTTATAAGTTTTAATATGGGCGAAAGCTCTCTCTATTCTAGTTGGTGCTGCCGGTCTGGCGCTGCAGCGCCGCCAGCTCTTCTTGCAGACAGTGCACGTACTTGGCCATCTCGTCGCGCGAGCTGCACGACTGCAGGATCATGTCGCGCATCACCTGGCGTGCGTTGTTCAACTTGGACGCGTCGAACGCTGGCACCGTCACCGTCGGCAAGGCCGGCGACGCCGCCATCAGTGGGTGGCGCATCATCGCAGCCGCCGGGTGGGGCAGCTGCTGCTGCTGCATCTGCGGGGGGCTTCGAGGCATCATGAACTTGCCGAAGGTGGGCGAGTTGCCGGTGTTGTGGTGGGCCGACGCCGAAAAATCAGCGTGCAAGAGCTTCTTATTGTGCGGCGACGTCGAGGCCGCTTGGCTGTTGTAGCTCGACACCGACGCCAATGGCGGCGACACTGGACGCTTGATGACGTCGTTGTTGTCATTGTACGCAGACGTAGCTGGCGACGACGGCGCCGACACAGCGGCCTGTGGCTCCATCTCCGAGGCGCTGGCACGGAGACCGACGCGCTTGCTACCGCCCGCGCGGATGTGCACGAGCACGTAGTCCCCCATTTCGCCGCTGCCCGTCGCGTCCGCGAGCATCACGGCGTGCATGCGGAACACTTTCTTCTTGGTCGACACGTCGGTCGCGCGGCTGTAGCACGTCGCCGTGATGTAGCGCACGATCGGCTGCTTCTTCGGGAGGCCCGTGACGAAGCTCATCTTGCGCCACTCAAAGTCCTTGCTCGACTCCTTCTTGGTCTTGGTGGCGACGGCGCCCTTCTTGCTGCTCGATTCGCTCGCAGCGGCCGTTTTCTTCTTGCGCGGGAAGCCGAACGATCCTTTCCCCAAGAGCTGGCTGCACTTGAGAAAGTACATGCACGACACCGGCTCGCTATAGATAAACTCGGGGTGCAGCGGCACGCCGCGCGGGTCGACGCCCAGGTCGTACACTGGGATGTTGCTGTGCGCGCTCATGTTGGTGAAGATGTCGTGGTACTGGTTGGCCGACGGCCACGGGGTCTTGTCCTCGATCTCGGACGCGTCGTCGGTGTCATCGTCGTCGTCCTCGGCCATCAGCGGCAGCGGGCTGCTGCGCACGCGCTCGACAAAATCGCCGCTCTCCGAGACGCGCTGGCGCGAGGCCGCAGGCGCCGTCGCGTGGCTCTGGCTGCTCAGCAGCTGCGAGATGCGCGGCAGCACCACGACCGGCGATGGCGCGCGCGTGTCGCGCACGGCGGACGTGAAGTGCGCGAACGAGAGCAGCCGCTGCGACTCGGCGGCCGGCGGTGGCGGCGGCGGCGAGCGCGGGCGCTTGCGGCGGATGAGCGCGAACTCGTCCGCGTGTTGCTCCTGTGGCTGCAGCATCACGACAAGCAGATAAGCAAATGTGCGCGTTGGGCGGCGAGTGCGGATGTGAGGCGGTCGCCACGAGATTCGCGTGCGCGGCAACGCTTCTCACCACCGCCTTGCAATATATCGGAGAAAGTGGCGGTTGAGGTGCGCCGCATACTGAAACCTATATGCGGATGTGCATCCGATTGGCTAGTTGTCATTCACCGTGTTTGGAAAGAATGGGTCAGCAACCTCTGCGACGGTTTGTCCCTCGCGGACTTGACACAGCCATGGTATTCACTATTTTACACTTGCTGATTGTATTCAGATCCGACTGGTCCCACTAGTACGCGGGACCTAAACGATCTTTAAGCCTTGCTAGTAAATCCCATGCGCATTATCCCATAAAGTATAGTACGCGGGACTTCAATCGCGAGCGAGTGAGACACGGACAGCGACCGTGCCCAACTTGCGTGTTCATAGGATTTGACCCTGTATAAATCCGAGTTACCTCTATATTCAATTATATCAATTGATAAAGGTCAGCAGGAACACTGCACTCACCGACCTGTTATACGTGTGCACATCCGGTTTGCGCAGTGTAGCTTTGCAGGGAACGGGGTAGGGGAGCACGTGTTTGGGAGCGAAGCGGACATCGGCCGATGTGTCCACGAGGCTCGTGTCCAGTTGGTCACTTGGTCATCGTCTCGAGCCGTTACCATCGAGGCGTCGATTTGGCCCTCTATAAAATCCGAATAACCCCTTTGTAGAAGATACCTGTCATACAGTACAGCTCGATGCCCTGTTTAGCGTGCATAAAACGTTATGAGTCAGCATGTTGCAGTCGCCGAGGACGCTTATCTGCCAAGATCGGCAGTCGTTCGCGCGTCGTTGCTGTTTGCTTAAACACGGCGGAGTGCGTGACGCCTGCGGACGAGTGGCTGGCAACACCCAGCACCCAGAAAACAGAAAAGACAGCTGCTGTGCGCGGCCCTCGGGCCTCAACCGCGTACGATCGGCAGGCACCTTGTGTCCCTCGCGGCGATTGGACACCCGCGGGCGGCACAGGGCCACGCAAGTCGTGTCGGAAATGGCAGCGCGCGCGTACTATACGAAGCGTCACAACCTAGTTTACTGGGATTCCGTGGGCTTGTAGCTGGTCAACCTGCGCATGTCGGCAAGCATACCGTACGGGCACTCTGGGCGAAAGTGCTCGCTCGCTCACATGCCGCAATTGTTCGTGCGAGTTAAGGTGGTCGGAAGCGCCTGTTCTCTGTGCCGCGTCGCATACTGCTGCCCGAAATCGTTGAGGTGGTCAAAACACGGACGTCTCTGGCGTCGATTGTAAGCACAAAACGTGTATCTGAATATACGGGTCATGTGATATCAGAGGGAGCGTCTTTCATGCCACTATCTAAAGAACCACTGTTTTCGGACGATTCCCTTACAACTTATAGATCAATTTAGGCATTCTATAGAGTTATCAATGACCTTGTATTAACAGCCCCGACCTCATTGCCTGCCCATTTGTTCTGGACCTGCAACAGGTCAGACATCCCGACCCTACCCGTTTCCGACCAAGAAAGCGCTAGCTCGAGCCCGCCAGCGCATCGACGATGGCCCTGTGCACGAGCGCGTCGAAGTCGAACGCGAGCGTGAAGTCCACACCGTGGTGCACCGTGGCCGAGTTGAGGATCGTCACGAACGACATCACGAGCTTGTCATGGAGCGTCAGCCAGTAGCGCTCGAGCGCGAACGCGAGCACGTAGAGCGCCGAGAGCCCGTACTTCCGGTGCATGAACCAGCACATGCACAGGAACGAGATCGATTCGAGCGCGCCGCACACCACGGCGCTGACCACGCTCGCCAGCAGCTGCGACGGCGTCATGGCCATCACCACCATGTTGTATCTGCCGCTCGGCGACGCGCGCACGCCGCTGCACAACAAGACGCCGAGCGAGCGACAACAAGCACAGTTAGTTCCAAGACACGACCCCGCGCCACAAGCGAGCGCGTCGTACCGTATAGCAGCGGCATGACGACCTCCATGTACTCGACGAAGAGCAGCACCTCGCAGGAAAACAGCAGCTGCAGCGTGTGCTCGAGGATGCGCGCTTGCTCGCGGCGCGGTATGACGAGGCCGTCGATGGCCACGCCCTTGGGCTTGTGCAGCTTCGCTCGCTTCATGATCACTACCGGTTGCTCAGGGCACAGCGCTGTCTCTCCACGAGCACTGCTGGCGTTGCCTGTCGCTGGTTGGCTTGCGGTCTCTTGCATCCTCGTGGCTGGAGCGTCGTCGCCTCCTACCTCACTTGCGTGAGCGCAACCGTCTTTGGTCGCAGACGCAGTGTCCAGCAATGCCCGTGGCGTCAACGGTGGCAGAACGATCTTCGCCTTGCTCCTCCGTTCCGCTGGATCCCTGGCATCGTCCAGTTGATGAGCAGCGCTGTGTTCTGCGCATAGCGAGTTCTCGGGCCGCTGCTGCAGCTCGTGCGACTCCTGATGCGGAGTGGTCTCAGGAGCGAGATCCACGGGCGCCTTCTCGACACTGTTGTCGCGCACGCCGCCTGGAGCAACATGACTCGAAAGCCGCTTCCGTTTCTTTTGCTTCTTCGGCGCGACCGCGACTGTGGTGCCTGTGCGAGAGCGGGATGAAGACGACGCGCCTACTTTGTGCGAGCCCCTGTGGCGTCTCAGCTGCCGCGAGGCGCCACCTCCACTGGACGAGTAAAACAAAAGCTCCCGACGGTGTGGCATCACAAGCGACCGCAAGACCGAGGACTGGGCCGCAGTAAGCGCACGGAGAAGGCTGTTGCGATGCTCTTGCGTGTCGGCGCCTTGCTTGTGCTGGTGGGGCCGCGGCGACGACTGCTCGTCGGCGCCAGGAAACATCGCGCTGCGGATGATGTTTCGCGCTGTCTGCAGCGTCGACTGGCCGTCACTGATGAACGTGTGGTTCACATACGTGTGCACCTCGACCACGGCCTGCAGTAGGTCCATCAGCATGATGATCACCTCGAGCAAGATCGAGTTGACCATCTGCAGACATATGGTCTGGTACAGAGAGCTCGAGATCTCGATCATGCACACTGTGACGTCTGTGCTGATGTCGTCGAGTTTCCGCGCGTACTTCCAGAGCACGTGCTTGGCTACCATCTTGAACGGAGGGAACGCGATGATCATGGCTACCTGAGCGGCCGTTGGGAGAAGCGCGAACACGAGCGAGAGCCCGAGAAAGCCGTAGAAAAGCACGAGCTCCACGCCCGCGATCGGCGCGTACCTGATGATTTTCGGCAGATTGCGGAACATCGTGGCTTTTGCGAACACGATATTGAATGCAATGGCGAGCAAGCCCCACGAAAAGAGCCCGAGGATCTCTCGGCACGGCACGGGGAAGCGCCAGGTGCATGCTACAGCGACCCAGAGGCATTCGGCAATGCCGCCGACGCACGCCGAGATCAGCATTATCTTGGCGTGCGAGTACGCGCGGTTCGTGAGCACGAGCGCTTGCTTGAGGATGCACAGCGGCGCGTACGTGACAATGGTGTGCGAGATCGCCGAGCGAACGAAGGTGAGCGTGTTGTGTCGGGCGCCGAGGAGCGGGTCCGGGAGTGGGATCAGGTTCACTCCGAGCACTGCGATAATCGTCGGAAGCGGCGAGAGCACGATCACGCCGAGGACGTGCGCCAAACTCGCTTGCTGCTGGTACTGGTGGAGCAGGTCGAGTTTCTCGATCGAGTATCGTCCGAGGTATTGGTGTTCCATCTTCAACTCCACGAAGCGGCGGAATGCCGACTGCAAGCCCCTCGCGGCCCAGCGACGCGCAGACTCCGTCTGGCGCGAGCTCTCCATCACTCAGACTTTCGCGCATTGACAAGAAGAATGGAAATGGGCTCACGAAGCGCACCGCTTGAAGGCGAACGGCGACGTTGGTTCGCGTCAGCACAGGAATTCCACCGTCGTCTTCACAGAACCATATTTATAGCTCCGATGCAACACGACCAGCTTGCATTGAAACGAGTGGCCGACTTTCTTCGGCACCACTTCGATGTTATAAACAGCAGCAACGGCAACTCTGGGTTCCTCAAAGATGCTGATCAGTCAGTCAGTCGGACTTCCACTCCAGCACGTCACTCATCACTGCAGTTCTGGTATCTTAACGCTCTCTGACGCAAGTGACAGCGTGATTCGTGTAAGGTTCGTCATTGGAGCCGCCGGCTTTACCTAATCGGGCGTCCCATCATTCGCCACCACGGAATACGCAAGAGCCGTTCCTCGTCCAAGCGACAGAGTTGCGATGATCGACCGACTGTTATGCCGTCTCCTTGCTCTTCAATCGTAAACAGCGCCACGCGGTGGTTCCACAGAGAATAGAAGCTTCGCAGCGAGGACATCATGGACACGATCTCCCAATCGCCGATCGAAATTAGAAACTGACCGCCGTACACGAGGTATCCGAGGCGCACCAGCTCGTAGCTGTTGAGACTTACGGTCGCTGAATTGTTTTCTTCAGAGAACTCGTATATGAGCGATTTCCCCAAGCCTCCGACGTTATACGCACGCACTGCAAGCGTTTTTCGATCTGGGTTAGCTTCATTGGCCCGGCGTCTTTACTTGAGCCTGCGTTGCTCTTCGTCAGCAGCAGCGACAACAGATTGAGGCCAAGGCCGACGAGCTGATGATCATCAGCGACTGGGCGTTGCCGTTCATGCGAAGCGGAATCTCGGTCGTGAAAAGTCGATTAGGCGCAAATTGTCGAACTCACTGGACGGAACGAGCGTTGCCAGCCGCCCGTCAATGCCAAGCCAGCTCGACTTTGCGATACCCATCCGTGCCCAGTGCATCAGGCAGAAGAAGATCACGCTCGGATCAAACGGAGCGTCCGATATCCGTCGCCGCAAGATCTTGGCGGGATGTTCAGCACGCTGTAGTACAATAACATGAGCTCCACAATGGTGGGGTACATCACAAACCAGGCTTCTGAGAGCGCCTTTTGTTCGCCTTCAAACCCGCACCCGATGGTCCAGAACGCCGAGAGCGTGGTCTTGAGGCGTGAGAGAAGAGCAATGGGAAGCAGGTTGAAGCTCCGGCAATTTGCCAGACACCCAATGCCGGCGTTGTGCCAGCTGCTCTTGCCCTGGAGATATCCATACTGCAGCGCGTGCATGACCAGCATCCAGCGAGACAAGAGCAGCGCGAGCGATAAATTGGAGATGAGGGTCTCCCAATCATAGATGCTGGTCACGATCCGGTGCTGGGGCTGCTCGAAAAGAAAGACTCCGTAGCGGTGGCCATTCGAGATCGCGATGGAGTTGCAGTAAAGCGGCTGGCCTGTGGTGCTAAACTTCGATCTCCAGTGCTCCGTGGCCGAGAATTCTTTGCACTCGTTGGTGTGCGCGCAGTCGAGCTCTCGGTTCTGCAGCATATCGAACTGCCAGTGAAAGATCCCGAGAGGCGAGTGCAGATTGGAGCTGATGACATCGGAGTACCACTTCTCGCCTTCCTGGCCTTCGTACCACCCGTTTCTCCATACTCCATTGGGACGACGAAGCCACTCGGCAGTCTTCACCTCTCGGGTCGTCCGGTTCACACCGTGAAAGATCGCCGCGGTCTGCGAGCTGTCCAGATACCTGCCCAATAGACGGAAGACGCACGCGCTGCCCTCGTAACTCGGGATCGCAAAGCGAGAGAAAATCGTACCGTCCCAGTACGGTGTCACGAGCACCGGCAGGGAGTTCGCGATGAGATACGACGTGGTGCTGTTGACGCCATTGAACACGCGGAGATTATCCCGCGTCACATTGTACCCGAGTACCGCGCATGTCTCGCAGATCGTCTCCAACGTCGCCGCAATCAGCGCGCATGCGCCGCTGTACGCAGCGAGTACCGCAGCGTCCAGCACAAGCCCTTCGCGCTGCACGAGCCGGTACCCGTCGACGGATGGCTGCGCGTCGACGGCATCGACCGGCTTGTTCTGCTTCCACGTGAGCGCCTCGCTGAGCTGGACCGGCCGGAAGTACTTCCCTTCTCCAATGCACGCGAGCACGCGATCTGCATACGGCTCGTCGTTCGGGTCGCCGATTTCGTGCGGTCCGAGCGCCGGATCTTGCCCAAAGTACAGGTTCTTGGACGTCTCGATCGTGTTCCAGAAGATCCCGAGAAACTGGGACGACACCATGAGCATCACGAACGTCCACGCGCACCAGTTGTAGAGCGCGCCGAGTCGCTGCGCCGCCGTGATGGGCTTGGTAGCTGCCGCCGTGATGCGCTTGATAGCCTCCGCCAGACACACGCTGCCGTCCGGGTCTCTTTGCTGGTCGCTTTTGCACAGCGTCGCCGTGGCAGCGGACAGCACCACACGCGCGCCACTCAAATGCATGGTCGCGGCGGCGAGTTGGCGGCGGGTTCCACTCGCGCAGCAAGCGAGAGAGTGACGTCCTCAGAGGCGGAATGATTCCGATGTGCGCGCACAGACACCTCATCGTGTCTTGTGCGTCTCGGATAAGAAGCTGCTGTTGATAGACATCAGTACACTATAGACTGTCTATTTTTGTGCATCGCGGACTTATTGCGTGTACCGTTTTTATCACAGTTCTGACTCAGCGTGGTACATTTGGGTAAAACCCATTCTCTAAATTGATAGATGATAACTGCCACCAGGACCACTTGAAGCCACTACGCCGACAAACTCAGAACCTCTGCTGACTTTTGTGGCTGTCTTTAGCGGAACGACCCGACTGAAATTCGCCAGCATGGGTGCTTGAGCAACAGCTCGCCATTCAAACGACAGAACTTTGGCTTGCGCTTGACTTCGTACCCAAGCGCTGTACGAATTTGGACTATTGTATCCAACTTTGCAGTGACAATATCACAGACGCTGGAATACATTCGATACGTTTCCAGACCAAACTCAAATTGGTTTCGCGACACCATGCGATATCCGTCGATCGCGCTGTCAGAAGCGCTCACATCGGCAGCTGAAGCCGCTTCGATGGCTTGCTGCACTGACCTTGGTTTGTATACCCTGCCGTGCAGCGAGCACACGAACGATCGATCCGTGTATGGCTCGTCACTCTCACCGGCGACTTGATACAACCCTCTGTCGGGTCTCTGACCAAACTGTATGCGCTGCAATGAGATGGCTATGGTTCAGATGCCCCCAAGGAATTGCCCAAAGATAAGTAGGGTCACGAAAGCCCACAGAGATCAATTGCCGATCACGGCCAGCACGCGAAGGCTGCTCTTCTTCAGCAATTGACGTCTGTATGTACGGTGTAGAGCAACAGGCAGACTCGGATCTATTGGTCATACAGCAGTCGTCGATAGTGGCCGTCACTACATCGTCATCAGTTGTATGTGCCCGAATCAAAAGCGCCGCTATTTGGTTGCTTCTCGTCACCTTCGATCTCGCTTCTGCTGCTCATTTCATCCCCAGAACGGATCAGGAAGCACCCACTTTGTCGACGACGCCATGTTCTTAGGGTTTCTCATTCGGGCTTCTGTGAGGAAACCAGAAACGGCTCGGAATTACGAGCTTTTCTCCCAAAAATATCGTGTCTGCATCTTCACGATCAATGTTTTGCTCTGTTTTAGATGTGCAAGCACAGGGTGTTGTCTGGGCAACATTGGCCTCTTCGGAAACACCGTGAGTCCAAGGTATTTGACGACGTCTGGCAAGTTTGGGTCGCTTGTTTGTTGAACCATTTCGGGGTGCCTTGAAGGCAGCGACGAGTCATGAAGCTTCAGTTCGGTATCGCCGTGCACAATGGGCTTTTGTGATGCTTAGTCGCGTTCCTTGTTCTGACACAGTTGGCGGGCATCTTTTGGAACTCGATCACGATTAACCGCTACCCACAGCTCGGGAGATGCGTTGAAAACGGTCCTTATACTATCGGTGGCGGTAATGATGAGCCATATACCGATCGACCGTCTGTGCGTTTGTGTGTGTGTCTCAGGTTCGCACTTACGCTCCAATAACAGTCAATGACGCTCTCGCATTCGCTACAACCAAGGTTGTTGATACCAGCGGAATGGCGTCGCACGGATACCGCGTCGTGAAACGATACACCAACAAAGTCACCCCAGAGGCCCTCGCAGTTTACCAGCAAATGTGCTCGTGTATTGCGACTACGCCCGACATTATTCTGGCAACATGCGCTGCCTTGGGCTACAATGTGACGCAAGATGCGCTTCGGGTCGTGGACGATTTGGAGAGCAGCACGATGAGTCTTATCGCAAAATCACTCCCGGTTCTCATCACGCCGAACTGGGACAACGCGGCAAAGGCCAGGTTTATGGTTCCAGGCTGGGACGGCAGTGCGTGTATGTTTCGCTTGGATGGAACTCACACATCGGTTCGAAATCCGCTCCCAATGCTGACAGCAGTGAATCTTACAGTTCGAGAGTCAAAAACGATTGAGCGGCTGCGATGGCCCGGAGGAAGCTGGCGCAATGGCTGGTACGAAGATGGCACGGGTATGAAGTGGCATTCTATTATGTTCAGCACCGATCCGAAGTCGAGTGGATACCACATCCTGCGGCGGATATTCAATATGCGCACTGGTGCCGAGATGGACTGTTCGGATCCAGACAAGTGCGCAGCCGCGTATGTCGAACGCTGGGAACCCCAACTGACATTGGCTACGGTCGGGCACACCACCACAACGATCGTAATCGCAAATGGGCGGCGATACGGGTTGTACTACTTCGATGGCTTCCACAGGTACCATCGTGAATACGTACGGCTGGGATTCGCTGGTTTCGAATGCAGTGATAGGGCGCCTCCTGTACCGGTGGATGGTCGCTGCGCTCGCACTTTATCGTGGCTACTTTCTTGGCGTCAGCAAGTGGTTGAACGCCGGAATCGGCTGCCTTGCAAACACTCGGAGCTTCACACTACTACCGATCCTCCTTTTGCCGCGAATGAAGATGGCAGTTTTTGCATTCTGGACAGCCGGATGTGAGTTCGACGGCTCTCAGAGACCGTTCTCGTTCTCGTGATTCATCATTTACCCAGCACTTGTCGAGGTTGTGTTCTTTTACTTTGGGTTGCTCAATCTGGCGGCCAACTGATGGGCCGACGGATCAGCGACGCTCTCTTTGGACCCACGCTGCTGTTTTTTCGCTTGATGCACTGATCACGCGAGAGTGTGTCCAGCTCGGGCTGATTCGGGTTTGAAGGGCGCGCAGGCACTTTCATTTTTCCAAGCGAATCCACGAAATCAATGACGATTCTGCAATTCCTCACATCCGACTTAGCACTCCGTGTGAATGGCAACGTCAAAAGTCTGGCTTTCGTCAAAGTGGCCGTGCTGGCGATAAATCTACTGCCATTCTTTACAAGTTTTTGCGTTGCGAAAGAACCGCGCGCTGGACACAACTCGGCAGGCGAAAAATCTCTCGCGATCCGTATCAACTGCGCCGGTGGTCTGGGCGCAACGACTCGGTGGAAACTTGCCGCGAAGAAATGTTCTCCAGCCGAGTTGCAATACGTGTCACTGAGCAGCTACGAACTAGCCCGACTTGGGTACGTCGTCTACGGTGACCGGCCACACGAAAAGGCAAGGAAAGGACCGTATTTGATCAGCCTTGATGATTGGGATCTGCTAACACTGATGACCCCACTGCGGAATCTGGCCCATTTGTGGAATCATCGAGTACTTGTGTTTCGAATGGACTCGGCTGATGGAATCGCATCGATCTCAAAGCACCCCGAGCTGTGCCGCGTCGATAATCCGCGATTTGTTCTTGTGAGCTGGTGGCAAATCAGCGCTCGCCCAATCAAGTAGCCTGGGTACAAACAAACACTTTCCACGCAGCACCCACTTGCGCTTGGCCGATGGCACATATAGCTAATAGCGTGGATAATCGCCCACTTTCTCACAGGACACTTCTCGGCGCGTGGTCTCCAGCCGCGTTGTCATAATGCACGCACACAACTGGGGACCTGGACAAACATATCCCTGTTTGCCCTGGTATTGGGTATTCTTTGAAGCACAGTCGTACCTCAGCAGCTAGTCGTCTTTGGGTAACGCACGGAGGGCGATGCGGTCAGCATCGAAGTCTTGAGTACACGCTGATTTCACTAGCATCCTCCAGCAAACTTCGTCTAGCTGGACCAAATGGCGATAATCGCTCAACTGAGAAAGAACAATGTTCAAAACCCCTAGCATGTAGCTGCATCTCATGAATCTTCCGCACCACGAAATGGATTTACCCGGCTGAGACAATGCAAAAATACCCAACGGTCACGCGTCTGAGTGTAGAGCAGATTTAGAGCAGCACTGCTGCTGAGCTCGCTTGTGTCAATCGAGAACGTGAGCCTCACCACGCGCATCAGCTACGAAGCGTGTGTTCGCCCGCCACGGCTCGAAAAATGGCTCCAAGAGAATTTTTCGCAAGGTCTTCGCGGGTCATCACCAGCAATATCACAGAGTTGGCGCGAAATGAATCTTGGCTCAGCATGATGGTACGTGCGTACAACTGGGAACTCTGGGGCTTTCTCGTTGTGATCTTGTTCGCGCAAGTCTTCGGAATTTTCTATACCAGCACAAAGTCAAAGCAATATCTCTCCTTCGGTCAAAGCCCGCTGAAAGGCCCTTACAGCATTGATGGCTACAACGACGAACCGTATTCTGATCGAATGATCGCGTGCATGTTGCATGGACGCCAGTACAAACCGATCCAACTGAACGAAATACTGGCATCGAAGAAATCTGTGGTGTGACGTAGCAGGCGCGGCTATCAATGGCTATCGCGTTTACCGACGAGATCAAATCCAGTTGGAGTCCTTAGCCTACACCACATATGTGAGCATCTGCAATGATCTGTCGTCCACCTTGGAAGGGATCTTCAACGGTTGCACAATGCTAAGCTACAATGTCACTCGCGACGCGCTTCGTATTGTCGACGATGTGGAAAGTTCGACGATGAAGCTTCTCGTCGACTCGCTGCCGGTTCTGATCATGCCATTCTGGGACAACGGAGTATATGTACGCTATGCAATCCCTGGGTGAGATGGGAGTGCGTGTGCTTTCAATCTCGAAGGAAAATACAACAATCAAGATGAATCGTCCACAGTCCTGTACGCAATCTCTCAATCCATACACAAGACAAAAACCGTGGAGTGGATTGGACGTCCTGGTGGAGTGTGGAAGAACGGCTGGTATGAAGACCCATTGGGGATGAAATGGCACAGCTACATAAGCAGCCCCGACCCGCAACTTGAGTATGACATACGGCTCTGATACTTTGACACCGTGACCAACCTTGAACTGGATTGCAAGTCTGCACAATGCAACGCTTCTTTTGTAACCGAGTCGTGGGGGGGGCTTCTCTTAGTTTTACCGAAACTACAGAAACGGCCAACTCTATCGCTGCTTCAAATGGACACCGCTTTGGTCTCTTCCTATTTGAAGCATTACAGACCAGATCCGTCATCAGCAAATACAGTATCGACATTTTGGTATCGAACATGTCGCTCGGCTTGCTGCTTTTTCGGTGGTCCATTTCGATCGCCGCTTTCCAGAAAAGCGTAAAAGCTGGCGTCACGGAGCCGACCGTTCTTGGTATCGGGTGCCTCTCGTATTCTCGTTTTTTTCATCTGTCTCCCACCCGTGCTGCTGTCCAGGCTCAAAACAACCTTTGCTGCCTTCCTCACCGTTGGATGCCAGTTTGAGGGGGAGCAAAAGGCGATGACAGAAGCGTGGTTCGTCATCTACCCAGCAATCGGCGAGTTCCTGCTGTCCTACTTCAATCTCCTTAGCCTGTTTGCGAGCCTTTCAGGCCGTCGGATGAGTGACGTCTTGTTCGGTCCAACTCTGGTCTTTTTTACTTGATGCACAACCTCCGCTTCAGAATCGCGCAGACGGGCTGGTTCGAATTTGATGGAAGGATTGCAACTGTGGTTTCATCGGGGGCTTTCGCAAAAATGACGCTACTCGATTTCTTCACAACGGGTGCAGCGCTGCGCATGAACGGCAACATCAAATCGCTCTTTCTCGCCAAAATAGTCGTGCTGGTGCTGAATGTCATTTCATTTCTCTGGGCCAAGAGATCCATTCCGCACCCTACCACAATTCTGAAGATCGAGGAATCTGTCGCAATTAGAGCTTGCAAAGTTGGTGGACTTGGCCGGCCGTTTTCACATCACCAAAACTATGCAATTGCCCAACGGTCCAGAAAAGTCAGCGCCTCGCCTTTTACGAGAACGACACAGCAGGATGATCAACGCCTTCTGCTTTCCTGCTACGAGCTCGTTCGGATTGGATATATCATCCTTGGAGACAAGTATTTGGTGCCAATGAAGGACTGGTTCTGGTTCGTGGTTATGTCGCCTCTTCGATCGTACTAGCCTTTCTCAAGTCTTCGAGTGCGTGTGTATTCAATCAGCTTGGAGGAAGATGGAACTTGCTCTGTCCACGAGAAGCTCCACTTTTGTCCCATCAGTGACCCAGAATTGGCGACAATTTGTTGGTCAGACATTTCGTTGCGCCCTTGTCGATGAGCTTCGTGAAGCATGCATCACACACACAGATCGTCATCTTCGTTATTGTCTTCTATTAAGATACCACACGTCGTGGCATATTTTAAGCAGCACTCGATGGCTCGCGCTGGGGTCGAGTGAGATCGGTACCACCACGTTCGCGTCAAGTATCACAGCAATCATTTGCACAGCGAGGAAGTTGCTTCGCCCTCAATTTAACCGCCATCAATTTTTCACTCACTATTTATAGTGTGTTGTGGTTTCGAGTTTCTTCAAGATGCATCAGTCCGAAACTTTTGCTTTGCTCAGCAAGATGGCTCCAGCACTATCACGGGTCCGGCAATTGCTCCAAACCAATGTTTTCCCTTCGACACCCAGCAGCACGAAAATTGTGCCTTTGCACCACGACAGCAAGCCCAGCGAGACGCTCCCAAAGAGAGGCTGTGAGATCTTTCGAATCGCTGTAGCTTTGTACAATTGGCTGCTATGGGGGTTCATGTTTGCTCTGCTCTCGTCCCAGCTGCTGGGCACCGTCTGGAATACATCAATCACGTACCAGTACTCTTTTATCGGACGCAGCCCCGAGCTTGGACCAGGATCCATCGAGGGAACGTTCGATGACCCGTATTCCGACAGATCGATCGCATGCGCGATGGTTGGACGGCAATGCAAACCGATCCAGCTTCAGAAAGCTCTCATGGCAAGTACAACAACTACGATCGATACGACAGGAGCTCTCGTTCATGGGTACCGCGTGCTTGAGCGTGACGAAATGACTCTTGACTCTGACTCCCAAGCATTCTTCGTCCGCACGTGCGATGCGATCGCGTCAACACTAGACAACCTTTTTGAGAGTTGCACGGCATTGGGCTATAACGTGACGACGGACACGTTGCGCATTGTGAGTGGGTTGAATAGCACGACGATGCAGCTAATTCCAAACTTGTTGCCAATCCTGATCATGCCCTTTTGGGACAACAGCATGGCAGCACGATACGCTATCCCAGGTTGGGATGGCAGCGCCTGTGTGTTTCGGCTGGAGGGAATCTTCGACTCAACATCCGACACCTTGTCATACTTCCGAGCAACGAGTCGCTCAGTTCGGGAATCCAAAACAGCTGAGTGGCTTGGACAACCTGGAAGAACCTGGCGCAATGGCTGGTACGAAGATCTGATGGGTACGAAGTGGTATTCTGACGTGCTGAGTACCAAGTTGAACTCGACGATCCCGCAGCATTTATTCGACATTGCTGTCAACCGAGAGAGAAATTGTTCAGTATCAGCAGAGTGCGGTAGCGTCCCCAGCGTCGACTATTGGGGCTCCAAGTTGACCTCAACAGCAACAACTCAGTGGCTCAGCTCGGTCTCGATAGAAAACGGCACGCAATACGGGTTGGCTTTGCTCGAAGAATACAGCAAAGTTGTGGTGGAAAGCGAATATGACCTTGAAACCCTGATCTCCAACATTGCGATCGGCTTTGTGATGTTCCGCTGGCTGATCTGCATTGCTGCTCTGCATAATGGGTATCGACTGGGAGTCACCAAGTGGCATATGACAGGGATTGGAGTCATGTCTTGCGCGCGAAACTTCTATTATCTTCCAATTGTTCTGCTTCCAAGATTCAAGACCACCTTGGCGGCTTTCTTCACGGTCGGGTGCCGGTATGACGGAGACCAAACCTCACTCTCCGAGAACTGGTTTGTGATGTATCCAGCCATTTGCGAGTTCATGCTCTTCTACTACAGCGTCCTGAACATGATTGCAAAACTTTTTCGTCGTCGAACAAGCGAGCATGCGTTCGGACCCACGGTGATTATCCTCTGCTTGATGCACTATTTGCGCCAGGAGCTTGGGAGTTCAGGATGGTTCGAAGCTCGTAACGGGGGCCATTTGCAGACTGTGGTCCATTCATCAGATTTCGAAGACTTACACTTATTCAATTTCTTCACCACTGATGTGTCGCTACGGCTGAACGGGAATGTCACACAACTTTACGCTGCGAAGTTGACTCTGTTGGCCATCAACTTGCTCCCGCTTCTGATTCGCTGGCAAGATACTTCCCCCCCAGAAGCATGCTTTCAAAACGAGCTCCTCCGTGCGAAGTCGAAAAGGCACTTGCTATCAGAGCACCATTTGTTGGTGGTCTTGGTTGCTCCGAAATCTACAAGATGCGAAAAATCGACAAAGGAGAGCACATAGCTGCATTGAGCAGTTATGACCTCGTTCGGCTCGGGTACATTATCATTGGCGGGAAGTATTTGATATCGATTGCTGATTGGCATACTCTTCTGATCATGTCACCAGCGAGGTATCTCCGTCAACCTCCGAATTTTCGAGTGATTCTTTTCACAATCGTCGAGCAAGCCAACAGGAAATCCGGCAGGGTAACCATTGACGATTACCCTCACGTGTGCCGACTAAACGACCCGCGCCTTCGCAACATCTCAGTGCTTGACATCACCGCACGGCCACTTAGTTAGCATATTTATTGTGCACCGAAATCATACATCCAATTCGTGAAACAGGGATTAGCACCATTATACCGTATGCACACACGCTACTGGCGAAAAATAACGAACTTCCATACCTGTAGGGCTCGCGATGCACAAGGTTTTGTGCGAATGCAGTGAATGATGGATGCATCGAAACTAGTTACGACATTGACTGGTAGTTTTGAACAATCTGGTCCATCTCGAGAAACGCTTGCTGGAAAAAAGCTTGGTCAACTTGGTTTCGCTCATACTGGTGGAGAAACGCACCATGTGAGAACATTTGGTACGCTTTCTCTACCGTGCTCGCAAGCATTGGGACCATCGCTTTGGAGTTGCTGCACAATGTTTGCATTCGAAGAAAGACCTTGTTTAGCGCCAAGAATGGTTGGATGCCAGCTATTTGCGTACCTGATAAGAGTTGCCGTTTTGTCGTACGAGTTGAAGCTTTTTTTCGACGTGCAGCAAGAAAATGGCCGTGTGTTCCACTGCGAGTACATCGCAGGTTGGCTGAATGACGTGGCATCAGCAAGGGCTGACTCTTTTCCACGTAAAAAGAGAAGACTTGCGACTGCTTTGTTCCATGATCGCCCGCTCTCAGTAGACAAGGACACGTCCCAGTCGATGCCCTCTTCCAATGCAGAATTTGCAACTTGCATCTTCCCAAAATGCAAAAGATGGATATGACAAGCACATAGCAGTAAAGTTGAGTCTCTTTTTCCCTCCCAGTGAGCTTGAGCTACAGCAGCATCGCAGTGTGCAGACGCACCTGATGGAGGTGTTTGAGTATCCCTGACCACGTGTGGGTGCTGAACTGTTTCGAGCGATGCGGCATCTGCGGTATCGTCTTGATATCCAATAGCTTGTATCCCTGGCATAAAGTAGTTCGCAGCGTACACATGTGAGAGGGACCCATACGAATGCACATACCTCACTCGGAACAAGTCGTACCGGATGCTGGCAAAGCTCATGGCAAATGGTTCCAATTGGCTCGTGTTCTCCATCTTCGCGCGCGTCGACCGGAAGAAACGCAGACGCTAGATGGTTCGCCAGGACGCTGTTCATCTCTTGGAACGATGGGCTCTTGATGCGGAGCAGCTTCTGACAGATCGCGTTCGCCGAGTCGTTCTGCAGCACCAAGATGCCGTGCGACGCCGCCGAGAGACTCGCCATGGTCAGAAGCGCGTTGTAGTTCTGCACAATAACCTCGCCCGAGTGGTACGGCCACACCGCTGTATTCAACAGGTACGATGACGGATAGTGGTCAGCGAGCTGCTCTGTCAGGAACGAACCCAAGCCAGAGCCCGTGCCCCCCGCGACGCTCTGGAGGACCAGGAACCCTTTGTGCAAGTCGCAGCGCTCTAGTTCCTGTGCGAACACACATCCACACACTCCGTGTAAGGCCTGTGTAGGATGCAAGTACCTTAGAAGCCAAGCCCATGCTTACGGTCTGGATGAGGTCGAGGAGATCGGCACGGTTCTGCGCGCCGTGGACAGAGTACCCGTACGCCCAGTTGTTGCCCGAGCCGCTCTGCTTCGTGAACGTGTTGGAGGCGTCATACTGCCACTGCAGTCCTGTGCTTGACGAGGAAGAAGGCGACGGCAAGAGCGATCGAGAGGTCGCCGTGCGCCGCGCAGGAGCAGCGTTCGTCTGCTTCAGACACTGCTGGATCACCTTGGGTTCCATGTCGATGAGTACCGCGTGCGCCGCTCTCTTGTCGTCATCGGACGCCGCAACCGAGCAGTCGGACGCGTGGCTCATCGCGCTGCGGAAGAACGCGGACTCGCCCGCGCGCCGGATGAGCGGCGACGACTCGTCCGCGAGCTTCTGGAACAGCGCGTGGCCCAGCTGGTTGCCGCATTGCCCGATCTGCACCGTCAGCATGCTGGCGCGCGAAAAAGCAATCTCGTTAAATCCGCAGAACCTTCTATTCAGGTAGAGGGCTGTAGACGACTTCACTAAGTACAGGAATGCCATGTACTTAAGTATTCTGTTAGGTACGCGATCTTGTATTGCGCCCAGTAACTGTACTACTTCGAAGGGAAGTAACCCCCTCCGTTGGTCCTACTAATCGCCTGGCCCCCGAGGCGCGCAGAAGCTCCACGCGCGCGCGTCTCTCTCTCGATTCGCCATGTACAACGGCATCGGACTGCGCACGGTGCGCGGCTCGGGCACGAACGGCTACGTGCAGCGCAACCTCAGCTACGTGGACGCGAATCGCACGCGCCAGACGCTCGCGCGCAACCAGCGCGGCGGCCGGTTCCAGGACTACCACGGCGGCGGGAAGAGCAAGCTGCCAGCGAACCCAGAGATCCTGCTCCACGAGCAGAAGCGCCAGATCGAGGTGAAGCTCATGGAGATGACGCTGGAGATGGAGGACCGTGGCTGCGACGAGGACGAGATCCAAGACAAGGTGAAGCGCGAGCGCGAGCGACTGCTCGCCAGACTGGCGGCAAGGAGCAGCGAGCAGGATGGCGCGCACCGCAACGGCGATAGCGGCCACAACAACAGCAGTCATGCGCGCATGCAGCGCAAAGAGGAGGAAAACGCGCGCATGAAGAACGCGTTTGGGATCGCGGGCGATTACGTGCCAGGCGAGAGCTTCGATCCGGAAATGCAGGAGAAGAGACGTCAGGAGCGCATTGCGAAGCGCGAAAAGGAGCGAGAAGAGCGTGAAACCGCTCGAACGCTGCGCCTAAAAGAGCAAGAGGAGCAACAAAAAGAGTGGGAGCATCGCGACCGCGGTCGGTCCAGTGGCCGTGACGCGAAGTCCAGCCAGCGACGCTCGCGGTCGAGCGACCGTCGTGGCCGCCGCGCTAGTCGATCGCGCAGTGGTAGCCGAAACGACAGCGCGAAGCCAAGGTCTCGACGCTATGATTCTCGCTCGCCGACGCCAACTAGACCCTCGAAGAAGGAGCTGCCGCAGTCCAAACGCTCAGCGTCTCCTGCTCCGAAGTCGAGAAAGAGCCGAGACGAACGCAAGCGCCGCAGCGCGAGCAGCTCTTCGTCGAGCTCGAGCAGCAGTCAGAGTGCCTCCAGCACCAGAAGTCGAAGCCGCTCGCGGGGCCGAAAAGCGTCGAGCGCCAGAAAGGATGACAGAGGACGAAGAGGCGGACGACGCGGCACCAGATCCCGTTCGGCTAGCTCCAAGTCCAGCAGCTCAGGTTCCGAGTCCTCGCGCAGCCCAAGCCGTTCGCCTCGTCGTCGTGACCGTAGCGGCAAGCGCGAAAACGCTGCGAGAGATGCGAAGTCGGCGTCGCCGCCATTGCGGAAAGAGAAACAGCATGAGGGCAAAGTGCTCGACTTGTCTGGTCCGACGACCGCGAAGAGCGTTGTAACAAAGGCCGAAGCGAAGAAGAAAGACGACGAGCGCCAGGCGAGAGCATCCGCGCCACGAAAAGAGGACAATAGCGAGTCAAGAGCGCCGCAAGACAAGCGTGACGGCAAGAAGGAGGATAGTGCCACCAAGAGCGACGTGCAAAGCGCCAAGAAAGACCACCAAGATAGCCCTCCGTCGACGCGCAAGCCAAGCGACGCGAAAAAGGATGACGATACGCGCCGCGTTCGTGAGAAGTCGAAGTCCCCAGAGACCAGCAGCAAGCGGCGGCGCCGAAGCTCGAGTGTGTCTCCAGGTAGCCGCGACGCGCGTCGCCGCCGCGTGAATTCTCGCTCGTCGTCGTCGTCCCGTTCGCGCTCGAGCTCTCGGTCGTCGTCGTCTTCGCGATCGCCTTCTCGCTCGCGCTCGCGTCATCGCGGTTCTCGCCGCCGCCGCAGCCCGAGCTCGAGTCGCAGTCCGAGCCCAAAGACGTCCCGCGGGCGTCGCCGCTAACTTGAGAATCGTCGCTGCGGATTAGGAAAACACAAAGAAGAGCCGCGCGCATGCATTTCCACCAACACACACACGCGCATACTTGGAGCGCTAAAACGCGAGGGAAAAGAGTGAATATACGCAAAGATAAACCCACAAACAGCAGCTCAATACGACGCGCCCAAGTCGTTCATTTTCGCTTTAATAGTCATGGGAAAGTTTAGTCACACTGTAGCTCTTCAAGTACCAGCATACTGAAACCAAGATAAAAAGGGTCCCCTCACCCCACTGTCTGTCTATACCTAAAAGGTGTAACCCAGCACTTGGAGCGCCATCTTCGTGCCATTCCCCCCCGTCGCGTGAGTGAGAGCGATGATCACGTCCCCCGTGCCGAGCGGCGCGTCTGGCGCCATGGGCGACGACCGCGACCCCTTCCTGCCGCCCACGACGAGCGTCAGCGGCGGCGGCGCGAGCGGCAGCGCAACGAGTCCCCGGGGGCGAGCGCGCTTGCGGCGCTGGCTCCGCGCGCCTGTGGAGCTCGCGCGCCGCGTCTCGCTGGCGTTCGCGGTCTGCTCCGTGTCTGGAGGCGCCGCGTGGCTCGTCAAGGGGCTGTTCGTGTGCGTGGGCATGATGCTCATGGGCGGTGTGGGCTCGTTCACACTGCACCAGATGATGAGTCCGCAGATCGAGGCGCTCATCCAGCAGCGCACGCAGATGCAGAAGGAGCTCGAGGCACTGCAGCTCCAGGTGCGCTATAGTGGACGTGTGTCTGTCTACTCGACCGCTTGTCTGCGCTCTTCTAATGGACGTATGTGTCCGCGCATTAGATGGAAAACATGACGCACATCGCCGAGAGTCGACTGGAAACGATCCATCTGCTCGAGCAGGAGCTCGAGAAGCAGGCCGTGGAAGCCGCCGCCGCGTTCGCAGCGGCGCAGTCCGGACAGGACAACGGAGACGGGGTGCGCAGCAGCCTTCGTGCCGCGGGCGGCGGATTCCGCGGCGGCAGCGCATTCCTTCTCCCCACGATCGTCTACGCGGGCGTGTTCGGCACCATCATCCTCGCCGCGGTCGTCTACCGCGTCTACCGCATCATCCAAGCCGAGACGCAGAAGCACTCGCGCGCAACGAGCCATCACGTCCGCGACGGCAGCGCGTCATCTCGCGCGCCGCCCGCCGCGTCATCGTCCATGTCAATTGGCATCGCAGACGGCGTCAGCAACATGGGCTCGAGCCACAACGCTGCGCTGAGCCCCAACTCCTCGAGCGATCGCAGCGACAGCTCGCCGCAACAGTGCTACAAGCGCACGCAGCTGCCGTCGCCGACCTCCCGCCTCATGTATGTGTAAGGAAAAGAACGCACTGTACGATAACCCACAAAGATAGCTCCCACGCGTTTCCTGGAGCTTTCCATTGACACTTGGGAGCGAAATCCGCGGAATTGCGGAAAGAAGGATCTTTCTCGTCATGGAGCGCCGTCCGCTGGAAGAGTCGCGGGCGTCTGCAATACGCAAAGAATTCGCTACGAGAGATGGCGCGCGGAGCAGCGGTGCACCCGACAGCGGCGCAGAGGCCGCGGAAGAAAGCCGTGGCGGTCGCGGCGAGCCAGGAGCGCGAGGAGCAGAAGCTGGCGAGTCTGCGGCCGAGCGAACACGCCGACCCGGCGAGCGAAAGCGACGACAGCGACAGCGACTACAACGTTGAAGAGGACGCGCGGGGGAGCGACCCGGACGAAGCAGACGAGCTGCTGGGCGGGGAGGCGGACCGCGCCGAGTTCCATCGCCTGCTGCAAGCGGAGCTGGACGAGTGCGCGGACGACGGCCCGGACTTCTACCTCAAGCAGATGCTGGCGGAGCGCGATGGTCTCGAGGGCGACGACGCGGCGTTTGTCGAGCGGTACGTGCGCGCGCAGCAGGAGTGGAAGGACCGCCACAACTACTCGATCGACGCGTTCGACCTCGACGTGCAGGTCAAGCCGTGCAGGTGGAAAAAAGTGGCGAAGAAGGTGCTGCTCAAGAAGAAGCCCCGACGCGTGCGCCGCCAGGCCCCCACGCACGCCTCGGACCTGCTCTGGCGCGCGTGGCGCACCCGCGTGGCGCCGCGCCTGCCACGCTCCCTGCGAGACGAGACCCCGGAGTCCGTCGCGTCGGTGGTCGGCGCCGCGCTGTTCGTGGCGATTGCGCTGGGCGTGCAGTGGTACTATGCATTGCGGGCGCCACGCAATGCTGCGGTCTCTAATTAAGTGGCGCTTTTTTTGCCTGATGGAACATGGCGAAAGGTTGCAAGGTATTTATTTTAGTAACTGATTCTAGGCCAACCTGTTAGACTCCTTTTTCCCTATTTGTGTGTGGGGCGCTCCAGACTCAGACGAGAGGATGCAAAATATCTGGAGCGCTCCAGACTCAGCTCTCGGGTCTCAGATGCACTCCCACAACACCACGACACCACAGCGCCACATTCGCATTTCCGCGGTCGTTTGCGCTTGCGCCATTGCGCCACTTTCGCCAGCGTGCGTCGTGTGGCAT
>JAADVP010001149.1:0-10566 GCA_023335675.1 Globisporangium solare | reverse complement strand
TGCGCGAAGTCGGTAACATATTTTTCTTTCTTCGAGTGAGTGCATTGTTATTCTGTTTTGAAAAAAAATATCAGGAGTGACATTTTCGATAAATCACTTTAGATTTTCGAAGGTGACATTCTCGATTAATCCCGTAATAGACGGAGATGCTCGTTTAACAGATGTGATTGCGTGCGTCTCTTACATCCTTAAGTAAACTGTACGATTGGTCCAATTTGCACTTTCTCGCACACACATATGAAAGGCAAATCCCTCCATGGCTTTTTTCTGCACCAACGGCCGGGTTCCGTACCGTCCACAGTTTACACGATTGCAGTTTACACAGGTGTGCGATTGGCTAAAAATATTCTTTGTCGCCACACAATTGGCTGAAAAACATCGCGTCCGACGTGACAACAGTCCGTGGTGTCAACGCAATCCGATCATTTGTCCCCTGCCGCGGAGCTCTTCGTCTGCGGTCGCGGGCCTTCCGCGTCATTCAGCGAAATCCCCCGGCACCACCATGGCGGACAAGCAGTTCGGCGTGGTCATCTACGGTGCTACGGGCTACACGGGCCAGCTCGTCGCGCGCTACTTCCTCACGGAGCACGAGACGGCGATCGACGCGCCGAACGCGCTCAAGTGGGCCATCGCCGGCCGCAGCAAGGACCGACTCCACCAGACCAAGCAGCGGCTGAAGGACAAGGTGCCGTCGATCTCCGCAGACGCCATCGACCGCATCCCGATCCTCGTCGCCGACTCGGATGACGCCGAGGCCGTGCTCGCGCTAGTCAAGGCCACCAAGGTCGTGCTCACGCTCGCGGCCCCGTACGCCAAGTACGCCAACCTGCTCGTACAGCTGTGCGCGGAAAACGGCGTGCACTACTGCGACTTGACGGGCGAGATGATCTGGGCCGACAAGAACATCCGCAAGTACGAAGCCGTGGCCAAGAAGTCTGGCGCCAAGATCGTGCACTGCTGTGGCTTTGAGGCCATGCCGTCCGATGTGTCGACGTTCCTGCTCGCGGATTTCGTGCGCACCAAGCTCAAGAGCGAGGTGTCGCGCGTCTCGTACTACTGGGTCGAGTCGCTCGGCGGTATCAGCGGTGGAACTTTCACTAGTCTGCTGCACATGATGGCGACGGCGACGGCGACGCGACAGGAAGTCAAGCGCATGTTTGATCCGTTCTTCTACACCAGCGCCGAGTACGAGAAGGAGAAAGCGCACCTTGTGGACGCCAACGAGACTGGTTTCCGTGTCAAGTACGACAAGTAAATGAACAACTGGACGGCCGTGTTTGTCGGCGCAGGCGCCAACTCGCCTGTCGTGCTGCGCAGCAACTACCTGCTCGGCGACTACTACAGCAAGGCGTTCAGCTACTGGGAGCGCTTCTGCACGGGCGGCTTCTTTTTCCAGAATGTCGTGTCGTTCTTCACGGCGTCGCTGCTCGTGCTCTCGTACTTTGACTTTATGCGCAAGTACATTCTCGAAAAGATTGTGCCGGCGCCGGGCGTCGGCCCAACGGAAGAGGAGCTGACCAAGGGTTTCTTTAAGGCCGAGATGCTCGTGTACGACGAGAACCGAAAGCTTGTCGCCAGGGGCCAAACGACGGGCGCTGACGACCCAGGGTACCTGATCGCGAGCAAGATGATCGCGGAGATGGCCAAGTGTATCGCGAAAGACGAGCACGACGGCGCGTTCGCGTCGGGCGGAGGCTTCTTGACTCCTGCGAGCGCCAGCGGCCGCTCGCTCGCCAAGCGCTTGCACGACAAGAACGTCATGAATTTTGAAGTAAAAAAGGTCGAGTAGGTGGTGTGCATTGCGTGCGTGTTCGTCATGCTCGTTTTGGTAGTAGGCTTTTCAAAAAACACAAGAGAAACAACGCTATAAACACAAAATCGTCACCTGATTTTGTGGCAAGGACTCAATAGTTTGTTCGTTAGTTCAAGGCAACCTCATGTAACTTTGTAGTAGCAGTTCGCTGGTCCTGATCAGAGGGAAAACAAGCGTCTCCTTCATACGTATCGACGATGTGAATCACATCAAGGTCCTGACGCTTGAGTCCAGTCCCAAGTCACGCGTGGCCCTCAGTTACTTGAGCACACCGGCAGCGCGCAGCATCTCCGTGAGCTTGCCGGACTGGAACAGCGCTTCGACGTCCGAGCCGCCGCCGATCGATTCCTTGTTCAGAAACACATTGGGCACCGTACGGCGACCTTCACAACGCAGTCCGCCAGCCAACCCCCGTGTTAGTCAGTCTTCAGACAGCAGTTGTATACGGCAAGATGCACGTCCATCCTACCTGTCTTGGTCGCCAGCGCGCTCTGGATGTCGGACCCCGTCGGCTCGTCGTGCTTCTGGTCGAGCTCCACGACGTGGAATGGCACGCCTGCCTGCTTCATCACGTCTTTGGCCTAGCGGCGCGTGCACAAGCAAGTGAGTGAAGCACCGCCGCACACACAAGGCGAGAGAGAGGGGGAGAGAGACGCACCAGGTGGCAGTACGGACAGTAGCTCTTGCTGAAGATAGCCACCGAGTGGTCCGCGAGCACGCGGTCGATGTACTCGAGCGCCGCGGCCTCGTTCTCGCGCGACGTCGACGCGCCCATGTTGCTGCTTTTGAGCCCCACAAAGAGCTCCTGACAGAGTGCGTACCACTTTTAGTGGTACACTGTGCCAACATACATTCTGTTTGGATTCATTTTTTGTTTACTTGAAAATGCACTGTTTACTGATTCTAGTTATTTGATGTTTGTGTGTCATCTCCGCTAATGCTAGTTAGAGCGACTTGGTGAAGTACCACGCCACCATTTGCGGTTCCTCGTTCGAGACGAGCGTGTCCGAGTGCTCGAAGCCCAGCGCCTCGTAGAACCTGCACGCCTGCTTCATGATGTTGCCCGTCGTGAGCCACACCTTCACAAACCCGTTCGCCTTCGCCCAGGTCTCCAGGTGCGTCACCAGCATGCGCCCGACCCCGAACCGACGATACTCGCTGTGCACCGACATGCGGCGCAGTTCACCCTCGTGGCCCGGTTTCGCCTCGAGCCCGACCATGCCGATCACCTTCTCAGTTGGTTCGTTGTCCTTGGCTTGCTCGTCGATGATCGTTGCGACCCAAAAGTTCCCTCCAGGCTTGATGTACACGTCCTCGATCTTCGCGAGGTCGTCGTTGAGGCTCTCCTGCAGCATCGGCGTCAGCTTGTCGAGCAATTGTGGAGGGACCTGGTCTTTGTAGGTGAGCATGCCGGTCACAAAAATCGCATCCACTTGCTCCTTGTCCTCGGGTTGGAATGGGCGGATCTGTATCTTGGGCTGAACCATGGTGCTGTGATGGAAGTGAGCGAGACTTGGTCGATTCGATAATGGCGCAACGAGTGCAAAGAGATCGCACGTTTTAATGGCAAACGCGGGAGTGATTGTACGGATTGCGGATTGGTTGTCTGGGAGCCGCTCAAGATAGCATTCGTAATCATGCGTTGGCATACTGAGCCCGTAAACTACGAGCCGTAATCACCCAAGTCTTCAACCGCGGCACGAGAGCGACCGCATTGCTGCTGAACTGCCGGACACACGAAAGACGTGACCGCAATCAATCAGCTTACTGCCTTTAACAGCCAGTACCGCGATGGAAACGAAAACGGCACGGCAGCTTGTAGTCTACTCGACAGGCGACGCTGCCTAGACGCGAGAACAAGTACCACAGTACTTGGCTCTCGACCATGTATTTAACACTTCGTCTGAGTGTTCACTACTGAATTTGTAGGTAGACTGAGAGATTTCAGAAAATCTTGAATCCCAAATTAGTAGATTTGTTTCAGCGCAGGACGCATTGCTGTTGGACTGCACCCGGCATACCCCTTCAGCCTCCAGTTTCCAGTAGTACCGCGGCTACATCAGGCACACAGAAGCGAGAAGGCTGCCGTTGGGCGTGTTTTGGTGCCGCGTTTCTGTCTGCTTGCGCTAGCGAAACACGCCGATTTCACAGTTGCATTCCCCAGTGACAGTGCGCTTTCGCGCTCAATGTTCGCCCTTTATTCAAGCACTCGCTCGACGTTGTGCTATCTCATTGGAGCGTATTTCTTTTCCCATAACGCCGGCAGCTTTTGCGGCGAACACGGAAGTGGGTGGACTGAGTGTGTGCATTTATGTTGTCTACTTTACAAAGTCTTGGTGAAAAAGAACACCTGAAACTCCGGCTCTTCGCTCACGACGATCGTCCTCGTGTGCTCGTAGCCCATGCTGGCGGAAAACTTGCACGCGTGTAGCATGACTTCGCCCGCCGCAAGGCACATTTTTGTGAGTCCATTCGCCTTCGCAAAGGCCTCCAAGTGCGTCGTCAGCATGCGCCCGACGCCGAGCCGGCGATACTCGCTGTGCACCGACATGCGGCGCAGTTCTCCCTCCTGGTTGGGCTTCACCTCAAGCCCGACCATGCCGATCACCTTCTCTCTCCGTCCGCCATCCTGCTGCTCGTCGTCGATCATCGCGACCCAAAAGTTCCCGCCGGGCTTGATGTACACGTCCTCGATCTCTGCGAGGTCGTCGTCGAGACACTCCTCGATGTAGCTTTCCCACAAGTACAAGAACTCCGGCTCATTGTTGCCGTAGAAGAGCATGCCTTCCTCGAAGAGCGCGTCGACCACCTTCTTGTCCTCGGGCCGGTACTGGCGGATCTGCACGACGGGCGCCGCGGACGGGGCCAGCGGGTCTGAGGCCGCGGACGAGCTTTCGGTAGGAGCCATTCCCACGAATGAAGCAGGGCGGCGGGCGCTCTCTGCGTGCGCGCGTTGGCGGATTGGAAAATGAGTCCGGCAGGAGAGTGGAAACGTGGTCAGTGGGGCCGTAATCACGCTCCGGTGCCGCCATCATCAAAACCGCATATGGCGTTTCGTGAGTAATGTCATCGTACCATCGTCATGGAGGCGTCTCACATACAATCGACCTCAAAGCAGCTCAACTTTGGTCACGCCACCACGCCGTGGATACGCCTTCTACGCCAGCCCCCAACATGGATCCAAGCGTTATACACCATCGAACTCCCTGTCCAAGCTAAACTCGACCGTCTGTCGGATGGTATCCTGTTGCTGAGGCGACTCCTCCGCAGCTCAATTTTCCACCTTCTATGGTCGTATCGCCACAGAACAAAACACGACAACCAACCACCTCCAACCCCCGAGGCACTCTTTCGACGCTCAACGGCCACACTGCGCAGATATACCGAATACGACCTTCAGCATGCACGCGCCGAGGAACTCCAACTTGCCGGACAAAACGCCACCATCAAGCAATATCTATTTAACTCCTTCTAGACGTAGAAAAGAAAAGTCTCCTCTATAATGTAAATAGAGCCAAAGGTGAGATGGCAAAACACAATCAATCTCTCCATTCGTTTGAAAAAGTCTGCACAGTTATTATTCGATTCATCATGCGCTCACATACCTGGGCTCAGCGCTTATATACTTAGTGGTGTCCTCATGCATCCAGGTCATGCGGCTGGCAAGAGCGCGACGGTCTTGGCATAAAACACGACTTCAAAGTACGGGTCCTGCGAGTACACTTCGGTCTTCGTGTGGTCGTACCCGAGCGAGAGGTAGAACTTGCGCGCCTGCGTCATGACGCCGCCCGTGGAGAGCCACACCTTGGTGAATCCATTCGCGGATGCCCAGGCCTCCAGATGCGCCACTAGCAGCCGCCCGACGCCATAGCGACGGTATTCGTGGTTCACCGACATGCGCCGCAGCTCGCCCTCGTGGTTCGGCTTCGCCTCGAGCCCGACCATGCCAGCGACCTTGCCCTCGATGGTCGCGACCCAGAAGTTCCCGCCTGGCTTCATGTACACGCCTTCGATGTCGGCCAGGTCGTCGCGGATGCTCTGCTGCACGTAGTCTTCCCAGAACTTGATGTCCTCGGTCGCATAGTGCAGCATGCCTGCGGAGAACACCTTGACGATGTCAGCCTGGTCTTCAGAGCGGTACTGGCGGATCTGCACCACTGGCGAGACGTCCGACGTCGGTGGGTTCTCGCTCGGAGCCATGGGCGATCACGACGCTGCTGTCTCGGGGCGAATTCTGAAGTGATCAACTGGTCTGGTGGTGGAGGGAGGGCCGTCCCCCACCCACCACTAAACGCAGAGAGAGATGGAGGACGAAGAGCAGGGTCAGAGACCCCGAGCGCGTGTCCACATGCTTGGTATTGCGTAATCAGGCAACGAATTACAATCTCGCGCGAGCCTGCGACGTTTGACCGTTTTTAAACTGCTCGTAATCTTGCTGATGAGATGAGAATCGCAATTGTCTGCGCAGCCGGTTGCAAACCGAGGGCTTAGAGCTTTTGCACAATTTTCGGTCTGTGGTCGAACAAGAAATTGGGCCCAATTCTCCTCGCGAGACGCCCCTGCGCGTTTGCAAGCTCCGCGATGGGTGTCAGATCGCTTGTTCAAGCTACCCGAAGATGCGCGTTCTCGGTTGTGACAGGCAGGCAAACCACACTACTGGCGGAACAGTGACGCTTCGGTTTGATTAATTATTTTTTAAAAATTAACTTGAGTATAGCAATATGCGGCCCTGCTGTCTAAAAAGTGAGTTGCGCAGCGTCGCGGCGCGGCGCATGTCAAAGACACTTCTCAAAGTGCATGACTTCGTAGAACGGATCAGGGCACAGCACGGTCGTGATCGTGTACTTGTAGCCTAGTTTGTAGTAAAAATTGTGCGCCTGGGTCATCATGTTGCCGTTGGAGAGCGTGAGGATCGTATAGCCGTGCGCTTTGGCCCACTGCTCAACGTGGTCGATCAGGCGCTTGCCGATTCCGTAGCGGCGGTACTCGAGCTTCACAGACATGCGGCGCAATTCGCCCACGCCGCTCGGTTTCTTGTTGATCCCGAGAATGCCGACTATCACCGTTTCGCTGTCTAAGGCATCGCTTTGCTCTGGCAGCATAGTCGCGACCCAGAAGTTGCCGCCGCGCGCCATGTAATGGCCGTCGACGTCGGCCAAGTCCGTCGCGAGGGTCTCTTTGATGTAATCGACCCAGACGCTGTACTGCGGATGGCCCTTCTGCGCGTAGTACATCATGCCGTCGCTGAAGAGCGTGACGACATCCTGGAGGTCTTCCGGCCGGAACTGGCGGATCGTGACTGCAGGCTGTGTGCTGCTGTGGGTTTGGTGAGACGCGCCGTTCGGGACTGGAGCCATCGCGCGTATATCCTGAGGGTCGAATTGCGCAATGGCGACGGGTGGAACGACAAAAGAAAGAGAGAAAGAAAGCAAAAGAAGCTCTCTGAAGCAAGGACAACGCTGGAGATGAGTGTGTCCATGGCCCTTTTATGTTGATCGGAATCATGGTATCTGATACGACGGATATTGCCCACTATTTAACGGATTTAGCATCTATAAACAGGATAAGTTGCAAGTTAAATGTTTGTATAACCTTTATAAAGAGGTATATGTTAGTTAGACAGTCAAACGACATGCGGGACAAGAATGTGCGTGTGGTCGGGAAGCGCCGTGAGCAAACGCGGTCAAACGACGCGTTGCCATTCGCTTCGTGTGCGCGAATGACAGCAACAGATGCTCGCACAGCCAACGCGACGAAGAGCGACTCTTCATTGCGCGCGAGTGGGGTCTATTCGAGCTCTTTCTCAAAGTGCGTGAGCTCAAAGTACGGGTCGTGATTTCGCACGCTCGTCTTCACGACGGTGTACCCGAGGGATTTGTAAAACTCGATCGCTTGCAGCTGCGTCGACGCAGAATGGAGGATGATCTTCTTGTAGCCCTGTGCGCGAATCCACTGCGTCGCGTGCGCCATGAGCAGGCGCCCGATGCCGTAGCGCCGGTACTCGGCCCTCACGGACACTCGCCGCACTTCCGCGACCTCGTCACTCACCTTCTGGACGCCGAGCGTTCCGACCGTCACTCTCTGTCCGGTTGAAGGGGGTGCTGCAGTCACGATAAAGAAGTTGCATCCACCGATCTGGTAGTGGCCGGGGATGTCTGCAATGTCCGTGGTTAGCGATCTCTCCAAGTAGTTCACCCAGAAGTCGAAATGCTCGTGGCCAGGCTTCGCGTATTGCATCAGACCGTCGCGCACCAGCATGGCAACGTCGTCGTGGTCTTCTGGCGCATACGCTCGGATCTCAAACTGACGTCGAGCTGGCTTGCCTTCCGCACTCGAAGTAAGGTCTGCCATGGCGATCGTCTCGATTGCCGTTTTGGGAGCGAAAGAATATCTGAAGGCACGAGAGTAATGGGCAATGCTCATTTGACATAGAGTGTTGGTCGTTGCATCATAATCAGCGGTCTCATCTAATCCAGCGCCAGCGTGTGGGTACACGTATAAAGGACACAATGTCACAAACAACACGTGCGAGTACGAAGCACTACGAGAAGGCATGGCGTTCGCGACGAACGAACTGAACGGCACGGCGACCCACCTCGCGGTATTCGGTGACAGCAGCATGATCATCGACGCGCAAAATGGTCTCGCGACTATATCAGCAGAGCACCTCCGCGAGTCAAGTGCCAGAGTGGACGAGCTCGCGGGCAGCAACGCATGGATCTCCTGGCACCACGTCAAACGAGAGCGCAACAAGATGGCAGACTTGCTCGCAAATATTGCCATGGACTCGAAAGAAAGCAGGATCCTCAGACCTGACGCACCAGGACACGACTGGGAGAGGGTACGACACATACAGCAAAACATGGAGAACGACATCCAAGGGATTCCGTCGGCATGGAAGCAAATAGCGATCACAGAAATGCTCAGAAAGCTTTAGGGTTCTTAAGCCACATCGGTAGCTAAATAGAACACCTTTTTCTCTCTCATCTAACCCAGCGCCGCGGTAATAGCTGCTTCCAGATCTCGGCTTAGCAAGTCGCTCTGCTTTGTCAAATGCTCCTTTCGAAATGCGCGAGCTCAAAGTACGGGTCGTGCACCATGACCGAGATCCTCGTGAATCTGTACCCGAGCTTCT
Source organism: Globisporangium solare (assembly GCA_023335675.1). Taxonomy (NCBI): domain Eukaryota; phylum Oomycota; class Peronosporomycetes; order Pythiales; family Pythiaceae; genus Globisporangium; species Globisporangium solare. The sequence continues at coordinate 1,618 of JAADVP010001149.1, read as the reverse complement.
CGTAGAACTTGATCGCGAGATCCTGGGGTCGCAGCCGTCGAGAGGATCGATTTGCTGTACCCGCAGCCTTGAGCCCACTGAGTCGCGTGCGCCAGGAGCGTTCGACCGACGCCAAAGCGGCGGTATTCAGCCTTGGCGGAGACCCTCCGAAGCTCCGCGACGGTCTCATTTCGCTTCTGGATCCCGATCGTACCCACGACGACTTTGAGCTCTGGTCCGTTATATGATGAAGCCGAGGATGGAGCTATCGCTTCTACGATGAAAAACTCGCAGCCTTCGATCAAGTACGTGCCCGGGATGTCGGACAAGTCCGTGGCTAACGAGTCGGCCACGTAGTCGACCCAGATCTCGTAGTGCGGGTGGCTCTCCTCAGTGTACATCATCATGCCGTCGGCAAAGAGCTTGGTCACCTGCTCATGATCCTCCGGGACGTACCGGCGGATCTCCAAGTGAGGTCGCTGCTTCACCTCCACAGTCTGCTTCATTTCGACTGGAGAATATTCTGCAGTCATCCTTGTGCAGTGGCACTTCACGTTTGAACCGCGAAAGCGGAAGTGGGGACCAGTCGCCGAATGCCCAAGCAGAGCACGTCCCCTTTTGGTTGTGAGTCGACAGTGATGGTCCATCTATCAAACGCACTGCAATCGGAACGGTTGGGGTGGCTATTGACCTCTCGGAACGTTCCGAAAGGTACTGTTGCGCCATGGCAGATAACTGTGTGGTGCCCAACAGAAGAAAAAAAGCTCCGAAAAACAAAACACGACGGTACGTGAGCGCGAGTGTTGCAGATAGCGTCCTGCTTTCTTCAAATTTCCTTTTCAAAGTGCGTGAACTCAAAGTACGGGTCCTCACAGTGCACGCTCCGTCGCGTCAGCGTGTACCCGAGCGACGTGTAGAACTTGTGCGCGAGATCCTGCGTCGCGGCGTTCGCGAGCACCAGTTTGTCGTACTTGTTGGCCTTCGCCCACTCGGTCGTGTGGCGCACGAGCGACCGGCCGATGCCCGCGCGCCGGTACGAGGTGTCCACGGCAACGCGGCGCAGCTCCGCCACCGCCTCGCTTTTCCGCTCGATCGCGAGCGTCGCGACGATAATCGGCTCGTCCGTGCCGTCGGTCTGCAGCGTCACGACGAAGAAGTTGGCGCCCTCTTTGCTCAGGTAGTGGCCGGGGATGTCGGCCAAGTCGGTCGCGAGCGTGTGCGCCATGTAGTCGACCCAGACGGGGTAGTGCGCGTGGCTCTCGTGCGTGTAGCGCATCATACTGTTGCGGTAGAGCGCGACGACGGCTGCATGGTCGGCAGGGCGGAACGGACGGATCTCGACCTGCGGCGGCTCGTTTTGCGCTGGGGCCATGCTGCTCTCTGATCCCGACTTGCTCCACGTGTAGACGCACGTTTGGTGAGTGAACGCAAGGGGAGCAGTGTGGCTTCGAATGCGAGAGAGAGAGAAGGTAATTCTATTTAACTTATGATCTACATATAGTTTAAGAATTCCTGAGTCTCATCAACACTGCTGACAGTGGGGTGTTTCTAAGTTTTGACGGTGTGGCACCGATATCATTGTCGAGCAGAGCTGCGACTTGGGACATAAGAACTTGATCATTTCCCCGCGATTCGTCGG
>JAADVP010001148.1:0-10574 GCA_023335675.1 Globisporangium solare | reverse complement strand
CTGTTGAAGAGTTCTGTTTATATACACGTGTTTGCCTCGTTTGTTGCTTTTATTCGAGCCATTGCACGCTGCAGTTGGTGCATTTGTTTTTACAAAACTTAAAAAAAGCAAATTTTCCCAAACTTTTGGCGCGCACTTTATTTGATTTAAAGTCTCATAGCAATCTTTTCGGACGTTTATGGCAAAATTCAAGTTGCTGTAACGAGAGCACCTCAAGTGAATTGGTTGCGGTTTCTCTTTTGTGCTCAGAGATCGCGAAAGGTCGCAATTGGGACGCGTTCAAGGGTGCAGACATTGAACTGTAGCATAAAAAAGAGCCCTGTTGGGATTGTGCACGTATGAGCGACGCGGCGTCATGCACAGCTCATTGGCCCAGAGAAGCGGCTCTTGTGATTCTTTCTGCAAGTGTCTCTCTCTATCTAAGGCAATCCTCAATGTAGCCGTTAAACGATTACAGAAGAAAGATGATCTTTTCCAGTGCTGGTGGTTTAGTCTCACTTCTCAACTAGCCGAGCACGCGCTGTCGGAAGAACGTGGTAGGTAAAGGATGCGCACTGTTGCGGCCATTTTGCTGTCTCTAGCTGCTTTGGCAAACGGCGTTCCGGTGGCGAACGGAGCGGACGATGCGGAGTTCGTGCTGCTGGTTTCGTTGTCGCGCCATGGGAGTCGTGCGCCGAATCCGACTGTCAAGAAGTTGTGCCCGAACAATATCCCGAATATGAAGTCGTACCAGGTGCCACCTGAGCAGCTCACAGAGCGGGGCATGATGCAAATGGAAGCAACGGGGCAACACATCCGAGACGTATACGTGACTGAAAAGGGCTTCCTGTCGTCGTCGTTCAATGGCGACGATCATTCCCATTTCGAAGCCTACTTTCGTGCTGACGCTGCCAATCGATGTGGCCAAAGTGCAATCTCACTTGGGTACGGGCTGTACCCTGATGGAACTGGTCCGGCAGGGTACTCAAAGCAGCCGATACCTGTTTACATGCAGCTCTCGGAAAGCGAGCACGACTTCACGGCGAATGGGCCGTGCTGGAGTGTGATGAACGACCACAGTAAGCATTACACTGCAACCAGAGGCAAGGAGCTATTTGCTGCACATGGCAAGGCGCTCGGTGAGCTCGCCAAGATCTGCGGAGACGAGTTTTACGCTGCAAGACCTGACGGAGGAGAGCTTGTTGCGATCAAAGACGTCGCTGATATGTTCCTCTTCGACCGTGATGAAGGCCTCAAGTTGACTCCGGGGCTCACACCCGAGCTCACCGACGAGCTGAGTCAACTCGCATTCCAGAACCTGATCGAGCGTCTGTACTCGACGCCGCGAGAGATCACAACTGCGATCGGAGGCTTCCCTCAGCTGTTACTGCGCACGCTCAACAATGCGGCGGCTCCGGATTGGGGTCGGGAGAAGGCCACCAAGTACTTTTCGTTTCATGGACATCGTGAACTGCTGCACGGTCTGGGCTTCATGATGGGCATGAGGTTCGACTTTGAAGGGAACCCAGCGTTTAACGGCTCCACGGCGTTGCACCCAGGAACGACACTCTTCTTCGAACTCTACCGCAAGCCGAGTACGGTGTCGATCGCTGGTGAGTTCTTTATCAAGCTCTTCGTTTGGTCGCCCATGAGTCCACGCACAGCGGTCAAGCTCGACAATTGCGCGCTGGAATGCCCACTCGAGCAGTTCAGCTCGATTATTATGACCCACATCCAGCAGACGGGTCCATGGCAGGACATTTGCAACTACCACCCAGTCAACATGCCGCAGCCAGTGCCTGCGAACCCGCGCCCAATGGCGCCAGGTGCGGCTGGCTTGGCTGCTGCAGAGACCGCGCTCCGTCGCCAACGAGACGCTACCGCCCAGGCAGCAGTCGTGGGTGCGGCGTCAGGAGCCGCCAACGACGACACGACCGGCCGCGCGATCGGCAGCTGGGCACTCACTGCGGGCGGCGTCGCTGTGCTCAGCGCGCTGTGTGTGGCGACGCTGCAGCGCATGAACAAGCGCCGCGAGTACATGTCTCTATAGCCAGGTAGTTGCCCCCGCGCCATTCGTTTACAGGGTTCGAAAGTCGAAAGAGCACGTATCTTCTGCTTGCCAACTGGCGTAAATGGCTTCAACATCAGGATACAGAAAAAGAGCTGTGTTCTAATTGGCTGAATTCGTTCCCTCCTCATGTATGATTGGTTAAAATAAATTCGATGTGGGCAGATGGCGTCGATTTTTTTGAACAGATGCAGAACAGAGAAAAGAGAACGAAGAAGAAACGAGAGAAATGGCGGCAAAGCCCCGCATGACGCCCGTCGCGTTCCTGCTGCAGGCGACGCCGTGGACGCCTCTTGACGTGCGGTGCGTTCGCGCCGCTCTCTCTGTATGCATCTGTATGCGTATGCTATGTGCTGCTTACGCTGTGTGCGTGCTCTGTGCTTTCTCATGCAGTCGCGGCAGCGTTGCGGACATTTCCGTGCGGATCCGCTCGAAAGAGGGCGAAGTAGCTCTTCGGTCGCAAAGCGAGCGAGACACGGACACGAAAGAGTGTCTTGTGTGGCAATTTGAGCTCGAAGAGTACGACATCGGCTTCCAGCTGCTGGAGAATGGCGCTGCTCGTGGCGACCTCGTGCGATACAAAGCAGGGGGCAGCGTCGTACAAGACGGAAAAACCATGGAGTCACCAGCGAAAAGCAAGTCTGAAGAAGTCTCCGAGTTCGCGGCGTGGATCGAGAACTACGCAGACGACTTGAAGCCAGGAGGGACGTATACGTTCCGCTGGGACAACTCGTATTCGCTCGTGCGCCACAAGCGGCTCCGGTATCGCTTCCTTGTCACGTCCAAGCGAGCATTTGCAGCTGCGCAAACAGCGGCACAGGAGGCAAATATGAAGCATCTTCAAGACGCCAAGAGGAACAGGTGGAGCGGGTCGTTGAAACCTCATTTGGTGCGCAAACTGGCGCGAGATTGCGGCCTTGGTGCAACAGAAACTGCGGCGGAGCAGAAACACGCGATCGAATCGCTACAGCAGTGCGTGACGGACATGGTCGCTGCGTTCATGGCGAAGCCAGATAGCCCACTTCATGAAGGGTCCGTCCGTTCGTTCATTCTCGCGCTGGAAACCGTTCTCCAACATGGCATCAAGGTATGGATGGATATGCGCTTGTGTTCGATTGCAAATAGCATGAGGTTATCAGAGAATACTCTGTGTCTTGTGGTTATTTAGGAATGCTTTCTGGGTGAATGGCCCGAGGAACCGTACTACGAGTTTCTACTCGAGACTGGCACAGTGCTTCGAGACGATCAGGGTCTCGTCGCTGAGGTCAAGTCGCTGTCGCCGCCGGAGACACTGCAGCACATAGGATGGACGCGAGCGCGCGCTTTCCTGTTTCTTGCCCTCAACAAGAAAGTTTTCCATCGCGCGTTCGAGGTGCGTCGAGTTTCATGAATGGAGTGTTATTATTGTTGCACAGCGGGATGAGCATTACGTTTAACTGAATGTGCGCTGCAGAATTTAACCAAACGGCGGATGCTTGTGGAGAGATACTATGAGCCACATGCGCTCTTGTTCACATATGCAAATGCAACTCAGATCGCGTCTTTCCTGAGCGCACTCAACGCCGTCACGTTTCTTCTCACTCCTTTTCCCGAAGAAACACGAGTGTTAAAAGATCCGAAGCACATTCCTCCTAATCTGCTCCAGTGGGCCCCGGAGGCTCCACTTTTGGGAAACGAGAAGCTGAAGTTTAGAGATGGCATCAACGCTGACAGCTCCCTTACTCGAGGCATTTTGGCTGAACCCGACACAATCAAGCAAGTGCAGGATTGCTCGTTACCGAGGTATCTTCTCCATGAACTGCCCTTCCAAGAGGTTCACATTGGGTATGTTTGCATTTATGCTACCTGCTGGATGCTTGGGAGCTAGCGCGTCGGTCATTTACTTATACTTCACCGTGGCTGTGATTTACGTTGTAGCCGAGGGTCCGTGGTGTTTGTCCCACTTGACCTAAAAGATGACCAACCATTACTGGTCATCCAGCTACAAGTCCTGCTCCAGGACATTAATGTGTCCATTGCGAACGGCGAAGAAGACGAGCTAGCGGAGCCAGTGCTTGTATCGGCTGCCGATACGTGGATCGAGGGAACCTTTCGCGTGAAAACCAAGTTCAAGCCTCGCTTGTCGATAAAACTCGACAACTCGTTCGCGATCGTTCGAGGAAAACAAGTCAAGTTGCGGTACCGAGTCGCATCCGAAGACGAGCACATTCGTGCGTGGGAAGCGTGCATTGAAATGGCACAGTCAATGAGTTGGAAACATGCTGCTGCGAGTGGTGCCGAGCGATGCAAGCAATTTATGGAGTCCTTGCATCAGAAAGAGGAGGAAGAGCTCACTGCGCAGCGAAATCAGGATGCAGCGAACAAGAAAAGCGAGGCTACCAGTAGCACTCGAGCCGAAGAAGAAAGCATTCTTGGCATCCCAACGTCGCTGATTTCGAGCCCTGTGTCGTACCTCGTGGGCGGCATCCTCTCATTCGACGTGAACGCTTTTTGCGCCCAGTGTTTGACGCCGTTCTCGTTTTTTACGCGCCAACACCAATGTCCGTTGTGTCAAAGCATCGTCTGCATTCCGTGCTCACGCCACTACGTCCAAGTGAACGGCAAGGGCCCGCACCTTAAGACATGCGACCGTTGTTTCCTAAAAGAAAAAGACAACGAGGTATGTGCAAAACTTGTTCAAAGTCAGACTAACGGCACGTGGTGAACAAAATGGTTGACGGAATATGCAACTGTGTGTTATGCGCATCAACAGCGGAAAAGGCGTGGCAACATGACAGGTCAGAACGCAGATCAAAGCGAATGCGCGGCGTATGCAGCACTCCGACGTGATCCAGCCATGGAAAAGTATTTCAAGATGCTCGGTTTCGGTGTGCCAGCGAGTGGCGTCGCGCAGAAAATGATGCAAGATGGTGTGGAGCTCGAGAAAATCCAAGTTTTTTCTGCTGGCCCGACCGGTCCGACTTCTTCTCTCCTTCTTCCGCTGGCAGGGTAAGGCACAGCATGTCAGGTGGGCTTTACTCTGAACTGTTTAACTCAATATCTTTGCTTGTAGGCGAAGAGAGGGCATTGGGCCTCCCAAACTGGGGCGTCAGCGAAGTTCAACTCTACGCAAAGTGCACTGGACAAGCTTAGAGGCAGAGAAGGCGAGTGAGTCGATCTGGACGCGCGTCACTGCTCGCCGAAAGACTGCGCCTATCACGCTGTCCCCACAGGACTTTCAGGAACTTGAGCAGATGTTCGGTGACTCATCTACAGTGACGAAAGCGGCAAACAGGGAGAAAAAGGCAGGAGGAGTCCAAAAGAAGAACTTCTCGGCTCTCGATTCTCGGCGCTCGAACAATATCTCGATTGGACTGTCGCAATTCAAGGCCCTGGGCGGGATTGAAGCCATCGTTAAGAGTCTCAAGGACTGCGATTTCAATTTCCTGACAACCGAGCGTCTCGCGAATCTGTACGAGATCGCACCGACAAGCGTTGAAGCGAAGCGGTACACTGACTTTCGAGGGTCCCGCTCTCGGCTTGACGTCTCGGAACGCTTTTTGGTCGAAATGTGCGAGATTCCAAGAGTGACGGAGAAGGTTGGTTGACCGCGCTTCCGTTGCACGCTGGTGTTGATATGTCTGTTTATGACTGATCTTGTATTGCAAATAGATGACAGCAATGCTATTTGCTTCGCAGTTCAACCACCAGCAGAAAGAGTTGCGGGATCGAGTCCAGGTGATCGCACGCGCCTGCTATGAAGTGTTGCACAGTGAACGACTTGCCCGCTGCTTCGAGCTAGTGCTAGCGATTGGAAACCTTCTGAATTCTGGCACGGAGCTCGAAGATGCGCGTGGAATCACCCTGGCGTCGCTGTTGAAGGTGGGGCGTTTGCTCATCGTTCTGTCAATCACAGTCTGGAATATTGACGCTGAGCATACTGTGATGAATTTTTGCAGCTCTCGGAAACGAAATCCATGGATCGAAGCGTGACGCTGTTGCAGTTTATCATCAAGCTCGTCCATGTACGTATTTCACGCATGCTGCCTTTAAAAAGTGTGAGCGCTGCGTATCTAACAGCTGCGCTGCATCGTCTAGGATCGCGGTGAAGGAGATATTCTTCTCTTCATCAACGAGCTGAACACGCTGGCGGATGCAAAACGGTTTTCAAATATCATTTGCGCGTCTCAATTCAAGGCACTCCACATTGGCATTCAGCAGCTCGAGAATGAGATCAAGGAAGAAATGGTGAATGACCTAAAGCGCTTCCGTAAAGAAGAGCAAAGACGAAAGGAGCAGTTGGAGCAACAAAGTAGAACGCCAATCAGACGGCCACCGCTGTTTAATGGAGCAGCTCGCTTACCTGGTTCAAATCCGTCTTCGGAGCCCAGTGCGCGCAACTCGCTTGATGCGATACGGAAACGAGGCGAGAACGAAGAAGACAAGAATGTCGATGCGGCGAAAGAAGCAAACCTGGAGTCACCGTCCACGGTGAACGGAGCTGACAGCCGAGCAGCTCTGATGGCAGCGATTCAAAAATGGCAGCAAGCGATTACGAGTGAGTCAAATACCACCACAGTTGCAGCAGCAACGGAAATGGGCAATCGTTCGATGCTGATGGAAGCGATCAAGTCGCGTCAACTGCAGACTTCGGTGTCTGGCAGAGAAGACGTAGAGCCGAGTGCAGCCAACGCCCGCTCGGCACTGATGGATGCGATTGCAAAGCGCGGTCAGGTCCATTCTGATGCACGCAATGATGAGCAGAATGGTTCGCCTGAAAATCCGCGCGCAGCATTATTTGCAGCGATCACCCAGAGGAAACAGTCGTTTTTGAATGCTGAGACGGCGGATGCTGAGAGAGACCAAGCTTCTGCTTCCTCAGTTCAGAATGACAACGGCCATTCTGCACTGTTTGCCTCAATTCGACAGCGACAAAGCACTCATGAGGACAAAGAATCCGACTCATCACAGGAGCCACCAGCAAACCCACAAGCAGCTCTGCTCGCTGCCATTCGAGGCGGCCTTCCTAAAAAGCCATCGAGCGAAGACTCCTCGGTCCCCATGGCTACTTCTGATGGTAAATTCAATGGCGGTGCGCAATTTGTGCCTCGCGACTACAAGATGGAAAGCAAGTTCATCTCGGACATGCGGCAGCGGCTGCTAGAAATCAAATCGGCGTACGAGGACCTCGAGATGGAGCTAGAGACGATGAATTCGGTGTGGGAGGCAACGGCGAGATACCTCGGCGAAGACCCGGGGGCGTCGTCGTCGGAGTACATCTTCAACCTGCTGAATCGATTCCGCCTAGACGTGAAAGTGGTGAAAACGCTGCTCTTCCGCAAAGGACTGAGTTTCGCGAATGATTTGCAGGCGCTGTTACCAAATGCGCGTAAGTGAACTATTCGTTTTGATTGCGATGAAAGACTGACTTTGCATAGTCACTCACTGGTTATGGACTCAAAAAATCTGTTTTCGTAGACGTTGGCAACACTGTTGCAACAGTGTATGGCCCAGGTGTGGTCACTGCGCTTCGCGTTGCGGACAAGCGGATCGAGATCAAGTTTCCATGGAGCCGCGAAGCGTACTTGTCTCCCAGTTGCGTGCTATCTGCCGGAAGTCTGGTTCGATGCCGCACATTTGGAGTCGGCATCATCCGCGAGACCCACTACGACGTCGGCTTTTGCTGCGTGCGCTTCTCATTTGGGTACGGTATGATCCAGGTCCTAGACATTTTGCCCGAGACGTCGCCGAATGCATCTAGTCTGCGTCAGGAGCTTCTGCACACTCGGTTCCGTGTCGGTGATCCGGTCTTGACGCCGCTTGGCTGTGGGTATGTGAAAACGGTCGAACTACGCAGCCATTTTGCAGGAAACTGTCCGCAGCAGCAACATGTTGAAGCCAATCCGGACGGAATCCTGGCTGTGCACTTGCTGGCGAGTGAGATGCGTACAGAAGAACGCGGACAAGAGAACTCTGCAGGCACTGCGTTTGTTCATTTCAGGCATGCGACGTTGAATTATTAACACGTAAGAGGGGCTACGCATGACAATGACTAGGCCAGGCCTGCTTTGTTTCGGTTGCACGTTGCTGTTGATGCTGTAGGTTACGCAGTCAGGTACCATCCGAATGGCTTGTCGGCCACGTACGTGCAGATTTGCTTCGGCTCCAGGTACGCATCCAAGCCAAACGGGCCTAGTTCGCGGCCCGTGCCGCTCTTCTTCATGCCTCCCCATGGGAGCTGCACAAAGCACGGCTGCGAGCAGTTGTTCCACACGATACCAACGCGAAGCGCCTTGGTCACGCGCTTGAGCTGCTCGTTGTCGCTGGTGAATACCGCACCCGCGAGACCGAACTCCGAGTCGTTGGCGAGCGCAATTGCCTCTGCTTCAGTTTTGAACGTCATGACCGAGAGAACGGGGCCAAAGATCTCCTCGTTCCAGACCTTCATGTGCTTTTGTACGTTCGTGAGAATCGTCGGGTGCACGAAGTAGCCCGCTTCGTGCTTGTTGACCATCGAGGGCATCGCTTGACCCGCGATCGTCGCGCCTTTCTTCACTGCGCCGTCAATGTACGCGAGCACTTTCTCCTGCTGCGGCTTGCTCACAAGCGGCCCCACCTGGACGCCCTTTTCGATCGGATTGCCGACCATGAGCTTCTCCGTTTCCTGCACCAGACGCTGGACAAACTCGGCCGCGATGTCTTCGTGAACCAACAAGCGCGACGTGGCACTACAGATCTGGCCGTTCGTCCAAAACACGCCGAACATGACCCACTCGACGGTGCGCTCGATGTGCGTCGAGTCAAACACGATCGCTGGCGACTTGCCGCCGAGCTCGAGCGAGATCTTCTTGATGTCTTCCGCCGCGGAGATCATGATGTTCCGACCCGTGGGCACACTACCGGTGAACGCGATCTTGTGCACGTCCGGGTGCTTGACGAGAGGCGCTCCCGCTTCGGCGCCGAAGCCGCTCACGACGTTCAGCACACCCGCAGGAAGCCCGACATCCTTAGAGACTTGAGCCAGCTGCAGCGCAGTCAATGGCGTGAGCTCCGAAGATTTCAGCACGACTGTGCAGCCAGCTGCGAGCGCAGGAGCGATCTTCCACAGCGCCATGAGCGCCGGGTAGTTCCACGGGATAATCGCCGCAACCACACCCACTGGTTCGTAGCGCAACTCGCCGTGAAAGTCCTCGAGAGGCAAGTCCACCTTCTCGTACTGACGCGCGTCCAGAGCTTCGGCGGCTGTGGCGTAGTAGCGGAAGCAACCCGAGACATCTTCCATATCCCACTGGGCTTCGGGCAGTGGCTTGCCGCAGTCGATCGTCTCGAGCTTGCTCAGCGCCTCAATGCGGGCCTCCACGGCATCCGCCATCTGACGCAAGTACACGGCGCGGTCTTTGCCCGAGGTCTGTCCCCAGGACTCGAACGCCTTCTTCGCGGCCGCGACGGCCACGTCGATGTCTTCGGCCGTGCCACGCGCGACTTGCTGGATCACTTGCTCCGTCGCAGGGTTGATCACATCGAAGTACTGCTTCTTCACGGGCGCGACCCACTCGCTGTTGATGAAGAGCTCCTTGAGGTACGGGAGGTCGCTCATGTTGGTAGAGTGCGCTGCAGCGGTGGAATAAACGAAGCAAAGGGAAGTCTGGAGCCGCGTGTGGCGAAGATCGCAAGAACGGAAATAATCCCTTCCCTCTGATTTTCTGCCACTTGCGTATCAGCGCGAAGTTGGTGAAGAATGATTGTCATGATTTTTATCGGAAATCCAAACGCATTGTTTAACCTATAGGGTATAATTAACACCAAAACTATGCATGGGGATATAATAATTCCAGCCCTCAAAGGTGTTATTTTGTCCGGTATAGAGTTATAAAGGATGGTTCATATCAGTGTAAAGCATCGAGTCACGACCGAGGGTCATGTGACACAACCAGTGTGCTGTCTGAAAGTTGTGATCGTGGCCGATGCGCACGTGACGAAAGAGGAAAGCTCGTAGGAGGAAAGAGAAGAAAAAGTGACATTGATGCGCATGAGAGAGACATCTCTTCATAGGACATCTGTATAGCGCTTACAAATTTAAGTGAATTTCCGTCACCACCACTCGTTTGTGGCCAGTATCACGTTCTACACTGATTCGTAATTAGCACTTGTGTGAGGGTATTCCTTCTCATAGACGCAACGTGTTGTGGACTGCACATGGGCACTCTGTGTGTGAACCCTATCATCACTTCTCAATTTGCCGGCAACCCCACAAGTCGACTTCCAGAAGAACCCCTCTCCCGCCGCACCCGCCGCCGTCTCGGCTCTCCCCATGGACTCTTCGACTGCAGCAACCGCCCCTCTCGCTGGCTCTCTGCCCCCGCCTGTCGCACCGCCACGTGTCGCATCTGGTCCGGAATCTGGGTCCGCACCCAGTACCCAGCCAAATCCCACTGTCTGCCCATCCCCCTCGGAAAATTTGGACCAGTCCGAATCTCCGATGGGTGGCTCTCCGGATTCCCAGCCACGCGTTCCCGCGTCTCCCCCCTCCGCTGCGCCGCCGTCTCCT
>JAADVP010001147.1:0-10575 GCA_023335675.1 Globisporangium solare | reverse complement strand
CATCGAATGCGGGAAAAAAGTATATGCCCCAACAGCTTTTCGTCTCGAGAGCAGAATTACCAATTTTTAGCTTAAAAATCGCATTTTTGGCGTAATTATTCAAGAAAAACCGGTCGGCACATATTTATGGCGCGCACTGCACGGTTTAGAAAAGCGGCAGTCAGAAATTCCAGGGATAAACTCTTGCATTCAATAGTGTAGCTCAAAGAGGTTTATTGTAATAAAAGTGGTTATGTGAATGCGTGGTATTCTTTTTCAACAGGCTTTTAATCCATTGCCGCAAACATTTTCTCGCAGAGCGCGTGTGCGTTTGGCGTGTCGCTTGGTCGCCATCATGATCAGACCGTACTAACTTATCTCAGTACGCTCCACAATATTCGTCGTCGTCACTCCACATAACCCCCGCATCATCATTTCCGCACTCGATGCCGCCGTCGCTCGCGCAGTCGCAGGCGCTCATGCTGCTCCGCGTGCGCGCGCTCCCGTTGCTCCAACAGCAGCGGTGTCTCTGCTCGACTGCCATTCGCCGCGTGCGCTGCTCTCGATGGGGCGCGCGCGGGTTCCTCTCGACGGCGTCGTCTGGTGATGGCGCGTCGCTCTTCTCCAGTATCTTTGAGAGCAGTGGAGGCGAGCGCAATGGCGGAGACGCCGCGAAGAAGACGGCGACGAAGCGCGAGGGCGACGCGTTTGCAGTGGATACGCTGCCGGCGCTCCGAGTGATCTCGGAGACGCTCGCGCTCGTGAAGCAGAGCCCCGCGTTCCAGAACTGGAACTCGACCGATTGGCTCATGGGGCTCACAGGTTGGCCCAGTGTTTTATGCGTGTGGTTAGTTGCACAAGAAAGACTGACAAAAACATGGCGGTGTCAATGCTCTGGTCGTTGTGCTTTGATAGTGCTCGCGCAACACAACACGATCCAGCGCAAGAAGCGCAACGTGCTCAGCATTTTGACCGATGAGACCAACAAGAAATCGCTCGAAAATCAGGTGTGCGCGCCTGCCGCTTTGATTGCAATTGCTTGGCGTTGCTCCGATGTCACTGGACGCATCACTGTTGCTGCTGTTATTCTCAGGAGCTGGTGGGGAACCTGCTCAAGCACGTGCGCGTGTGTGACGCCGTGTACGCGTCGACGATCAGCGGCTTTTGCCAGGAATCGGGTGTCGAGCGCGAGAACATCGTCAAGTACCACAACGGCGGCGTGCTCTCGCCCAAGTACATTCTGCTGCTGGACCACAAGAGCCGAGAAATCGTCGTTGTCGTGCGCGGGTCAGCATCGATCATGGATTTCTGCACCGATCTCTGCCTGGTTAACGAGCCTTTCCAGAGCGGAGAGGGCCATCGCGGCATGGTTCATGCTGCCAAGTGGCTCGCCAGCCATTTGAAAGACGACCTGGAGCGGCTCACAGCCGAGTACCCAGAGTACCAATTGATCACAACGGGCCATAGCCTCGGCGCTGCAGTCGCGGCGATAGCGGCCATGGCACTAAGACAGAACTTCCCCAGAGTCCACTGCTATGCGTTCGCAACACCAGCATCTGTGACACTCAATCTGGCGGAAGAATGCTACGACTACGTGACGAGCATCGTCGCTGGCGACGACTGTGTGCCGCGTCTGCACCAGCACTCGATCTACAAGCTGCAGGGCGAGGTCTCGAAGTTTGACTGGCGCAACACGCTCAAGCAGATGGTGACCGAGGAAGTCGCGGAGCAAACGACACTCGTGCAGAAGCAAAAGGACGAGAAGCTTGAACAAATTTATCAGGCGATTCGCAAGTTCGAGGAGCTCTCGATCAAGCAGCAGAACGATGCGCTGGAGAAAATTGACCAAGTCAAACGCGTACGTGCTTGCCACCGTTCTGCCTTCTTGTGTATACTGCTGACGATTTTTAAATCAACCATTACTGCTGGTGATGTTTGCTTTTGACTGCATGCCGCGTTGTGTTGTAGCTGGCCACCGATGTGCGTTGCTGTCGTTGTTGTGTTGGCTCACGAACACTCGGTCGAGTGAGAATCGCTTACATGTCGAACGTGTGTGCTGTCGTGTGGCAGAATATCACAGAGTTTACCAGCGAAATTGATCGCCGCGTAGTCAGAACGATTGATTCGACGTTGTCCCCGTTCCGAGCAGACAAGATCTCCCTCAATCACATCAAATTCGTGCGGAACCTGCTCAAGGCAGACGAAAAGGAAAGTAAGTACGCCGGTAATTTCGATGTATTGCTGAATTTGGCCTGACATGCTTATCTAGTTATCTGGGTTTTCTCTCTTCTAGAATTTCCGTTTTTGTGGCAAAAGCTGGATTCGAGCGTGCTCGTGCTCGAGCGATTGTCGGCGTCGGTGAACAAACCAGAGCAGCTCGAGCGATTGATCAAGGAATCGAAAGAGCTTTTGAAGCACACGACGCCAATGACGAAGAAAATTGCGTCCACAGTGTCAGGTAGCTATTCGTTTTGTTTCTTGCTCGCCTACCTCTTCTAGGTAGTCCTTCGCTCATGCCGTATTTATGTGTGTCTGTGTTCGATTCATCCCCATCACCTAGACGTCGTACCTCCATTGACGCTCCTTCGAGACCGAATCAACAACGTTATCGTTGAGGCCACCGACTCACTGAAATCCGAAGTTAAGGGCACAATGTACGGCGGGACCTTTGAGTGACAGCATGGATTGTAGAAAAGCGTCAACCCCACTAACATACAGAGCGTCTGTGTATGTGGAACAGGTCCAAAGTGACAAAGACCGTGTCGTCGAACGTACAGGAGTATGTGGACACGGTCAAGAGCGAAGCTGAGGAGATTTCGTCACGCATCCAACAGGAAATCAACTCGGCCCAGAAGGAAATCGCCGAGAGCGCCGAGACGTTTGCCATAAAGACGCAGCAGATCCCATCGGTCGAGACCGTCGTGGACTCGATGTTTCAAGATCTCAAGGTGCTGACGCAGTACTGCACTGCTGACGGAGAACTGCGGTGCGTTTTTTCTGTCAACAGGCACTAGTGTCCAAGAGCTGCATCCGTCTTTGAGATCACGTTCTTTTTGAACTACTTGTGCTTTCTCATAATGTCCAATGCAATTTTAGTGAAGTGGAGGAAGGAGACGATCAAGAGCTGCTGGAGGATGTGGACCCGCATGTCGAAGAAGAAGAGGAAGTCATTTCCATGCTAGAGGGGGAGAAGGCGCTGGTGGCGTCCCAGGAAGAAGGTGGAGGATCCAACACGCTCCACCATGACCCACTCTTCCCTCCCGGACGAATCTTGTACCTCAACCGCGTGCCTCTCTCTGAGACGCAGTCCAGTGGGGTACGGTGCCGCTGCTTCGATTCGCATCAGCCTGGTTGGTTGTTTCTTATGTGTGGTGTGTATCTCGTTGTAGATGAGCTTGGGGTCGCTAGGAGAGGAAGTGGAGATGGTGGAGGTGCGCAACGACGAGTTCAGTCGCGTCGTGCTCTCGAACAAGATGATCCTCGACCACCTCTGCACCACGTACGAGCGCATGCTCAAGTCGACCAAGATCCTCGCGTCCGAGTCCTCGCAAAAACCGCAGACTGTTGCCGACATCCAAGCGCGGGAGCTCATGTAAACGCGGCCATACGCCCATTTTGAGCGAGTTAGGGGAGAAGTGGAGATCTGGAGTCAAGCTAGAGGCAAAAGGCAAAGTGATGGGAATTTTTGATACAAGAAACAGCAAATTACAGCTGAAAGACAACTTTGAGGGTACATTGAGACTTTTTGTTCATCTTCCTTGGTGCACATGGCGTATGTATATGCTCGATTCCGTTGTGGAGCGCTATGAATGGGGATATAACTTAACTGGGGCTAACTACGTCAGTCGATCTCTCTGGCGGCCGAGAGCAAGGGGCTGAAAATGGTACGTACGTTTCGTGGTTCGTGTGATAAAAAGGTGGATGGCATCTTGGGTCATGGTGGCAAGCATCTTACTCGCTCTTGCGCACGTCTTCGAGTCCGGAGGTGTCCAGTTGCGCCAGCATGGGCAGGATCTCGCGCTCGAAGAAGCAGTTATCGCAGGCCGCGTTCTCACACGCCTCGCCTGCGCACGTGCCGCTGCTCTGGTACTGGGGCTCAGAGGAAAATGCTCCGAGAGCCTCGCTGAGCGAAGCGCTGAACGTGCCCGTAGCGTGCGTGAAGCCGCTGTCGGCGCTCCATCCTTCGTCGTCGCTGGTGTCCGGCGTGCTGCTCACCGAGCCGCGCATCGACATCGTGTCGGGCGTGCTGCACCGAGAGGCGCTCTGTTGCATCTGCATGGTCACGAAGTCGATTTTCGGGCGGTAGACGCCCATAAACGTGTGCTGGTTCTGCATATGGCTGAAGCCAGCGACCGAGACCGGGCTGTTCATGTGCATGATTGACGCCGTCTTCCAGATGAGCTGGCGGCGCGCAATCTTCTGGCGGTACTTTTGCGCGTGCGCCATGGTCTGACGCGCGGTTTTGGTGCCGATAAACTCTGCGATCTTCTTCCACGGCCCATGCGGGTACGCCTCGAGGCCCTGGAGGAAGAGGTCGTGCTCCTGCTTGGTCCACGTCTTGATGACCTTCTGCGTGACCGAGGGCGAGAGCGAGCTCGCCATGCTCGGCATGTACCGCGCAACCACGACGCCGCCCTGCTTGGCGGACGTGGGCGGCAGGCGGATGAGCTGCTCGCGGTTCGTGGGCGTCGTGGCGAAGAGCTGGGCCTTCACGCGTGTGGAGATGGTCATGATGGCGGCGGGATGGAGGAGGACGTCAGGGGCGCGGGGCAGGTTGCGAAGTGCGGACCAGAGATGCAGCGGCGCGCGGGCATCATCTGCGCTCGCTCAAAGGGCAAGCAGCAGCATCATCGTGCTTGTCTGGGGATCCACTGTGGGAGGCCTCTACGGTACCGAACCAGCAGTGTGGGGAGGAAAATACGGTACTACTGTTGAAGGGTGGACCATATGTTGAAGTGGAACTGCTTCGGTTTGATGGCGAAACTGTCGAATGGAGCGAGCCAATTGGCTGAAAAGGCGACGAGCTCCGCAGACGAGGCATCATGTATTTGTCTGTCCCGTCTGCCGGGTCACATGGGGCGGCCAATGAGAAAGGCTTTAAAAAACCGCTTCGATGGGTTTTTTATTTTTATTTTTTTTCTTCTTCTGCGGTCTTCTCTCCAAACGTTCTTTCTTTTCTATTTGTAGATGCTTCTCTTTTTATATTTATTTTAATGAGGCAAGGATGTTGACGCAGGCATGTGAATGCAGGTTTGTTCTCTCAGGAAGGATGGGCAAGACGCCAAAGATGCTGTTCTTTGCCTTTCGTCCCTGTGCATTCCATTCAAGTTGGTGGCTTCGCGTTCTTCGGACGGCCTACGCTCGCGTATCACTCAAGCCAGCCGACCTTCCTTTTGGTGCCCGAACCGAGTCGCGAACTGACGACAGCGTCTGCGGAACGAGAGCTCGATGCTACAGGAACGTTCCACTTTTTCCATAGAGGCTTGGATACTAGGCGCCAACAGTCGCGTGGTTGGGATCCAAGAGTACGCGTTTTGCGTGCGTGTATCATATGTGAGGGTGTGTTCAGTGCGCGCGGGGCGGCAACGGTGACCGCTGCTGGGTATCGCGCGTATCCATCCACCCAATGCATCCAACTCTCGCCAGTTGAAGTCGCCTACTATATATATCAGTCGAAGATTTGATAGCAAACGATGTGAGTACCACGCCACACTACTGGATGCGCAGATGTATCGGAGGCCTCCTTCATGCTGTGAAAGAAAGAAAGATGAAGTAGAGTAACTGGGTGGCTTACTTGAAGGGGAGGGCGTGTAATCACGCGGGGTGGGTGTCGGGGTGACTTGCGTTTGCGGTGGTGTGTTGGCTGGTGAAGAGTTGCTTCAGACGTGCACTGCAATGGGCAAGGAGGGATGGACGGACGGACGGCAGCGAGCACACTGACGTGAGACCAGTTCCCCTCACCGCGCTTCGGCTCGGGAGCGCTATGATCAGAAAGATGGGCGAGATGAGGAGGCGGGGGCCATTGGCGTGCGCTGCTGGCCGCTCGCTGCTTCAGAATCTGCGCGTTAAGCTTTGCGGAGCTCCGCGGAGGGGCGCGGCCGTCCCGGCTCTTTCCTGCGATGTCATCTCGAGCAATGGCGGAATCTGACTTGGCTGAACTCACAGGCTGACGCGCATCCATGCATGCGTATATACATATCCCCATATATTTTGCACATTTTCACGCCTTTCATAAACACGACATACATCCACAAAAACTTCATGGCACTTCGCTGGCTGGGGAAATCAGGGCAGCACCCGATACTGTTGCGTGGCCGTGTTTCTTTCCAAAGATCTTCCGGCGTTCCTCTCCGTTTGCTGTGTGCGTTCGTGCAGTTTAAGAAGAGTCCTCACCGCGATGAGACTCCTCGTGGTTGGCAGTGGCGGTGGGTGAAAGTGGCGGTAGACTAATCCGAACTTCCTGGGCCTCTCTCGTCAAAAACTCGAGCGTCAATGCGCTTCGACTGATCGACGAGTGCATGATCGCAGCCTGCAAAAAGATACTCAGTGCTTCTTGGCGAGACTTGGCCTACAAAAAAAATCATGATGTTTATCATCGCCCATTCCATGGAGAGTAAGCGCTTTGTTTGGTATTTCAACAAACCAGCACTACAACGTACCACTGCATCGCGAGTACTTGGCAGGAATGTCCGCGGAGGCAGCGGCGGAAGAGACTCCATCGCGTGACCTGCAACTTCCAGCTCGGCCTGTAGCTCGCGGAACTCGCTGAACCGACGGTACACAGTCCACTGGTAGGGGCCACCATACACTTGAATCTGGAACACCGTAAACGAAAGCAGCCTGTCGTGGACCCCTCACAGAAAAAAAGAACATTACACGTCAAGGAAATCAACCCAGAGCGTCCGCCATCAATGACATGCAAGGACCGAACGAGTGGTTTCAGCGGAAAAGGATATAATCGCTCGCGTCGGCACTTGCGCATGCGCGTCTTTGTTCTCCAAATGGCATAGCTCCACACGAACGGAACGCAACGGCTGCGCACGCAGGTCTTGCTCCTTCAACCCTGTCACCATCGTGTCTTGAACATTCTCCATCAGCAAGTGCAAGTCAGTGCGTTCTTCTTCGCTGCTCACGAAATCTGCTACCCCGCGGCCACTCGTGCCATTCTTTGCTTCTTCCTGGTTCTTCTCTAAGTTCAGCAATAGATACCGCGTTGCCGACAAATCCACACGAGCCGAGTCAACAGCGACTCGGAAGTTCGTTGCAGTAACCTCGTCGTCGCACTCAATGCTGTATGTTCTGTACGCGGACGACGATTGACTCACTTTCACAACCTTGCCAGCCGCTTCAACATGCAGTGAAGAGTCCAACGCGACCTCCCATATCTTTTGTCCACTATTGGCGCTCAAGCAAGTAATTCGCTTGTCGGTCAGTAGCACAAGCCCTCGCAGTGGCTCATGCCCGTAGTAGACATGGTAGACGTATCTAGAATCAAAACAGGGAGTAGTCAGCACCAACATCAACAAAAAAAGCGCAGGAGTTGTTTCTTGCGTACTCATCCGTCGCATCTAGTGCAGTCAGCAGCAAGATCGCATTTCCTGTTGCCTCGCGCTACAAAATGTAATCATTTTCAGCGTTAGTATATCACTAAAGTGCAACGCCTGCATTACTGCGGTGCATGAATACCTCTGAATATGCCACCAGTACACCATCCGAGCTACGAAAAGCAATTACAATTAGCATTGCAAGCAGCACGATATAACCAGGCAGAATATAACTCCACATGCAGACGTACCAAAGTCGGCGCGGTAGGCGGAAGCGGGTCACCATGTCGAGGTCGTGGTTGGCTCCATCGATCGATTCAGCACTGGTTTTTGCACCTCGCGATAAACTGGTCAGCAGGTCTAGGAAGCCTGCAGTCGGCTTCACGATCAAGCCCGCAAATCCCTTGCCGATTCCAAACACGAATCCACTCGCACCATCTCGTTCTGCACCACGCACGGGCGCCGCAACGACACCCTTGATGCCGTCCCAAACCCCCCCAGCAAGACCCTTCCCACCTTCGGTAATTGCATCACCTAGGTCATTGATCTTCTTAATCTGCTTCGAGGACTGGCGCTGTCGCTGCACGTTGTACTGCTCGTCCATGGCGAGCATCGCAATCCCTTTACCAAGCGTTTCTGTGATTTTACCCGTGGTGTGGAATATTCCCACCGCGGTGTTTCGCAGCAAACTCTTTGAGCCCTTGGTCATTCCTGTTCGTAGGTTTTCGATGCGAAGGCCTTTCTCGTCTTCCAGGAGCATTTGAGCAGGAGTGTAGAAAAAATCTTTCACCCCGGTGCCTAAGGTACTGACAAGCCCAATTGGGTTGCCCAGGAAATCGACAGATCCCATGATGTTGTACCAACTGCGCAGGCCGTGGTGTAGATAATGCTGCATCGCATAAAACGCCAACGTGTGGGTTGTTTCGAGCAGGTTCTCCACATAAAACTCTGGGATTTTGATCGGAGCTTTGTCCAAGTTCGAGACAAGAGCGGCAGCGGCGCTGATCAGGGTACTGAGCACTGAGTACAGATCAGGTGAAAGCTGAAAAGGGCACATTATGACACGCACAAGTAAACAAGTGATCAACACGCAACATAAGCAGGGCAAAAGAGGATTGCTTACCAGTGATAGCAGCAGGGATCGATCGGCTGTGCTCGTGAAAGTAACATTGACCTTGACTGGGCACAGCAGCAACCACCGTAACAGCACCTTCATATTTGCACCACCTCCACCAGCACTTGTAGCGGTACTTGTTGACAGCACCGCCATGCGCGACGACCATTCTTTTCCAAGCAAGTGCAATGCCAAGTTCGGGGCGCTCCCGGAGATGAAAGACTTTTCTGGTTTGTTTTGCCGTTCGGAATCGCCTCTAGATGGCCACTTGATGCCACTGAAAGCTTGAGCCAGCGCCACCAAAACCGAGTCTTCTAGCTTTATTTCTAGTTCTTGGAGCTGCCCAAATATGTACTCGAACTGAACCAAGTTTGGCTTTCGACTGAAGACACTCATCAGCTGAAACGTTGGTAGAAGCATCGGTCCAGCATCGACAGGCGATCCATCTTTGTCTTTGGCGGCATCGTTTCCTCGATGCAATTGCTGATAGTCAACCAGGCGAATGGGTGAGAGCATAACTGGGTAATTGGTATCGATCAGCTGGTTATCAATCTGGAAATGGCCAACCCGCGCATTTACAACGTGCTTGTCTGCTGAAGTGACCCCATAGCTCAATTGAATTCCTGCCGATGCATTTTGATCAGACAGTGAAATGCATAGGACTTCCCTCGGCTGTTGAGGTACTGCGGAGATCACAGACGAGTTAGAGCCATCGCCGACGATCGATAAGCATACGCGGGCGACTTCAATTTGACAATAAAACTTCAGCTCATCACTGGCTTGGTTCGCAATGTTTGGATTGATGAAATCCCACTTGAGCGCGAGTCGCAACTGCCCCACCATCTCAATGTTCGGTTCTTGCTCTGACGGTGCTTGTGGAGAATAAAGTGCGCAGATTCGCTCGTAGAAAGGGAGCTCAGCTGGCCCCATCGACGGATCACTCCCTGCCAAAAAAGATGACGAGGTACTTGGAGGGAGTGGAACCCAACACTCTGCAAGAAGCACATCAAAGCGAGAGTCTTGCTTGCTGTGGTCAAGATGGTCCATCATTTTGTCATCTCCAAAGAAGTACAGGAATGGAACGACGCTCGGCTCTTGCGCTGAAGATAATCCATGATCAGCAGTTCCGTTGCGCAAATACACGCGAACTAGTACCCTTTCGTCACCAGTAGTGCTTTTTCGCTCGTCTTTGAAAGCATCTGTGAACTCAACTCTTCGATTCCATTCAGCATCATACCCCTTCCCAAGCGACTCACTTGGATCGTTGGGTTTTGGTTTCTTCCGTTCAGGATTTCGAATGCTACGGGGACGTTTCGCCATTGCTTGATACATGAACGACAGCGAAAAGGTATTCTTCGTGTCTAAACCTTCGTCCACTTCGCTCAATTGTAGAGCTTTTTCAATTACTCCAAAAGAGGCTTCGCGATGCAAGTTGACGATCGGCTTCCCGTTTACAGCAACGATAGTGTCTCCGATTCGAATCTTCCCCTCGTACATTAGCGGTCCACAGGGTCCGTCACAAGCGATCCCTTGAACCAACACACGACCATTTCTGTACACGAGATCCAGTCCCAATGGTTGCCCTTTTGAGAACTCATGGGTGCGCATTTGCTCGAGCCGATTATTTTTCGCTACTTCGTCGTCGCCGCCTGGTAATTGAGACGATTTCGCGATAGACGACGCCGCAGACCTGGTCGACTCTCGGTACGTTATTGTGCAGTACACTTTCGGTTCCGCTTCACCTTTCAAACTGTCTGAGGGCAAACTCTCGCGAAGTAGGCTAGGCGGAATCTGAAGATTCGAGACGCCAACCAAAACCGCCGTTAAACGCTTTTCTTCATGCAGGTCATCAGAGCCGATGTCGCTGGTGGTATCATCTGTGGTGACCGACATACTTGAACCTCTCAGACTGGACTGCCGACGAGCATGCTCTTCGAT
>JAADVP010001146.1:0-10586 GCA_023335675.1 Globisporangium solare | reverse complement strand
GGCTTCGCGCAACATGCGCCGCCGTTTTTATTCTATCAGAGTGAATGCTGCGGTCCGAAACCCAAACTAGCACATTAGTTTGGGTTTTCCCATCAGTTCCGTTTGGATCGACTGGGCCAGAGAGATGGCAGCGGAAGCGCACGAGCCACTGCCGCCGCAGCGCGACGTCGCGTGCGAGCATGCGGTCGTGAACTCATCTGCGTACGGCTTTTGCGTGTTCGAGGCGTCCGATCTGCCGGCGCTGAAGATGCGCTTGCTGGATCGCGCGGCGGCGTGGAACGGCGCGGACAAGGACGCGCAGCAGCAGCAGCTCCGCGGCACGATCCTGCTCTCAGAAGAAGGCGTCAACATTCGGCTCAGCGGCGCGCGCGACGCGGTGGACGCGATGAAAGCAGAGCTTCGCGGCTTGCACCTGGACCTAAGCGCGATGGAGTTTAAGGACTCGATGTCGAGTCGACTGACGCTGCCGCGCATGCTGGTCAAGGTGAAGAAGGAGGTGATCTCGATGGGCGTGGACGAGGTGCGGCCCGCGAGAGACGGGCTCGCGGCGCATATCTCTGCCGAGGACTTCAAGCAGTGGCTCGACGACGACAAAGACATGGTCGTACTCGACACGCGCAACGACTACGAAGTGCGACTCGGCACGTTTGACAAGGCCGTGGACCTCAACATCAAGAGCTTCCGCGCGTTCCCGTCCGAGGCGAGAGCGCGACTGCGCGACGTGCCCAAGGAGAAGCCCATCGTGATGTTCTGCACCGGCGGCGTGCGGTGCGAGAAGGCGTCGTACGTGCTCCTGCAGGACGGGCACCAGCACGTGTACCAGCTGGACGGCGGCATCCTCAAATACTTTGAGAAAGTCGGCGGTGCGCACTACAACGGCGACTGCTACATCTTCGACGACCGCGTGGCGCTGCGGCCGGACCTCAGCGAGGGCTCTGCGACCGCATGCTTTGTGTGCCGCACTCCGCTGTCTAAGCACGACCAGCGCTCTCCCGACTACATCCCCGAGACGCAATGCTCGTACTGCAAACACGGCAAGAGTGACTTCCGCCAGCGACAGTAGCGCGGCGTGCGCAATGCGTGCACTATCCCCAACAGGCGCGAATGCGAACGCATGCGACAGTGTGCGACAGACAGGAGCCGCACAACCAAGCAACACGACGCGCCAGCGGGCGGACTAACTAAAAAATACGGTAGCCTTCCGCCGGCGCTTCCGCTCCCGGCTCATCCTTTGGCGAGTGCGAGTGTGTGCGCGCGCACGACGGACTGACGAACGAACATCGAAGCGATGGCGCGTGTGCGAAATCCCAGAGAGCGCATTGCGCGCGGCGCCTATGGCTTGGGAGGAAAGGGCATCGCCGCCATTCAATACCGTAATTGCATTGTCGAACGTGTTACTTCAGAGCCGCAGTGTAGTACCGTAGGTTTAGTATGGTGGGAAACCACGTAATATTATTGTGTCCAGCAGCGCAGACAAGCGAGCGCAGATTCTTACAGCGTTGCATCCAGAAAACGTATCCTGGAAGGAATCATCACTCCTTCTGAGGGAAGCGAAGCTCCCTCGCGCGCGCACAGAGAAGAGATGATGGACACGAGGAAGGGCGCATCGTTAACACCGTCGCGCGAAGGGAGTGTGCATTTTTCGCGCGAGTATGCAACTTTAGAGACTGCACGGTACTTACGCCGTCGAAAGAAAAAGCAGCGAGGGTGGGGGAACTATCCCCCTACCCCTTGACACCTGTCGGGATTGTGTTACTTCAGCAAGACTCTCTCGCTCTCTATTCGGTCTGTACAATAGGATCGGGAGTCAGTTCCGCGCGCGGTATGCATTTCCAGAGGTCGCCTCGAGCGAAGACAGCGATAAGGGGAAGCACGCCGCTCACTTGGGTTTTGTATGCAACCTCTCGATTTGCATACTACGCCACGTTTTCACCTCCTCCCCCTTCCCCAACGCGTTGTGCGTGTGCGCGCGGAGGAGGAGGGGGGGGGAAGAGAAGAGCGAACAAGCCGAGAAGCAGCGTCGTGCGTCGCGTCGGCATACATTCTCCCATAGAGACGCTCGGCCGTCGCGTCGCGATGGAGCGGTCGCACGTCACAAGCACCACGTCGCGCGCGCCGCCGCCGCTGCACGCCGCCCCCAGTCGCAGCGCCGCGGACAAGACCGCCAGCAGCAAGAAGAAGCCCGGCGACGACGCGTACTTTGCGCAGCGCCAGTCGACCATGGACTCGGCCACGCGCGACAAGCTCCTGATGGTCGAGAAGAACCTGCACGAGGCCGACCAGGCCACCAAGGGCGCCTGGGAGATCATCAACCGACAGGACCAGACGCGCAGCACGGTCTCGAACGCCGACTTTGGTGGCGAGGAGAACGACCACGCCAACATGCAGTCGTCGCCGCCGTCCGTGGCGTCGTCCTCGGCCACCACGGCCAACACCACGAGCACAGCCGGCAGCGGCTTGGCGTCGCTCTCGTCGTCGGGCCTGTCGCCGTTCAGCACGAGCCAGAACAGTCAAGGCGGCACGCACGCGATCCCGATGGCGCGGCTCGTGGACGCCGGCAACGGCGCCGCCGTGACGTTGTCCATACCGAACGTGCTGTCGTCGTCGCCGAAGTACCCGATCGAGATCCCGCGGCCCGAGGGCGGACGCTCGTCCCTCGGCGCGTACCCCGGGTCGTCGTCCAATATTTACGAGAAACCGCTCTCGTTCGGCCTCAAGACGGCCGTGGACCCGTTCCAGGAGACGAATTTCATGGCCGAGAACGGCCGCAGCCGCAGTTCGCACAACATTTTCGGGTTCAACCGTGACATCCCGCCGCGCTCCGAGGTCACGCTGTTCACGTTCACGGTCAAGAAGTCGGACAGCGTGCTCGAGAAGCTCGGCAGCAAGAAGGCGTCCATTCAGCTGCAGGTCGACATTGAGGCGCGCATGCTCAACTTCCTGTCGCCGCACGACAACCGCGAGAGCTACTCGTGCGCTGCTGTGACGGCGCGTCCGCAGTCGCGATTTGGCATGCAGCTCAAGATCCAGACGGGCAACGCGTCGCTGACCAAGAAGATCACGTTTTTCAGCACGGAAGACCGCGCGAACTTCCTGCAGGCGCTCGAAGAAGGCAAGGTCATGTACAAGAAAGCGATGCAGCCGCCGCTGCCGCGCACCAACACGGAAGCCACGCTCGAGGAATCGTTTGTGTCGACAAGCTCGACGGATCTGATGCGCACGAAGTTCCGCGACTCGATTGTGACCGACAACTTTACTCTGCTCCCTGGAGAGAACGTGCTTGAGCACGTGCAGCGCGTGACGAACCTCGTGGTGATGTCGCAAAGCGATCGCGCCGTGCAGGGTGTGCTCAAGATCACGACGTACCGCATCACGTTCACGCCGTACGATGCGTCGTGGAAGTTTGGCTCGTTTGAAGTGCCGCTCGCGACGATCGACATGATCACGCGCGACGGACTGATGCTCTTGATCGCGTGCAAGGACCTCCGCACGCTGCGGCTCGCGATGCACGACGCGTACTCGCGCAAGAAAGGGTACGACCAGCTGCCGACGACGCCCGATTTCCGGTGGATCAACTTGCTCACGTTGCGCATGAAGCCCCCGAGCACGATCGACACACTGTTCGCGTTCGACTACCGCACGGAGAAGACCCGGCTCAAGGGGCCGCCGAACCCGAAAAACAACGGCTGGTTTCTCTACTCGCCCAACACCGAGTACACGCGTCTGGGCTTCCTGCGCAGCAGCGGCGACCGCGGGCGAATGGATCGCGAGAGTCGCGTGGAAGGCCAAGCGACGGATCCACCGACGACGTCGTGGAGAATACTCAAGAACTACAAGTTCCGCTTCAGCCCGACGTACCCGCAGACGATGATCGTGCCGTCGATCATGACGGAGGACCAGCTCGTGCAGTCGGCGCGGTTCCGATCGCGTGCGCGTCTGCCCGTGGCCGTGTGGCGCCACCCGGTGAACCACAGCATTCTGGCGCGCTCGAGTCAGCCGAATTACGGCATGGCAGGCAACAAATCCGAGCCGGATCGCATTCTGCTGCGCGCGTACCGAGACTCGGCCAACAAGAATAGTAAGAACGAGGCGCCACCGCTGCACATCATCGATGCGCGAAAGCCGATTGCGACAAAGGGAAACCGGTTAAAAGGGAAAGGTATGCGCACTTTGTTAGCTGCTGTTGGCTTTTGGACGGCATGGAACTGATACTCAGCAACCGATCGATTGTAATCTTTGTGATCAGGTGTGGAGAACTCGCAGAATTATGACAACGCGGTGATCGAGTTCATGGGGATCGCAAATATCCACAAGATGCGCGAGTCGCTTGATGCGCTGAAAAGTACGTGATGTTTATGATGGCGCTTATGGGTGCGTGGGGGGGGCCTTACTAACTTGTAACCTGTGCGTGTATGTGTGCTGCTTGCAGCCCTGGTTAGCCCAAGTAGTGTAGAAGATGGTGACAAGAACTACCACCATCGTTTAGAAAGTACGCTCTCTCTTTTTTTCTTTTTCGGTGATTGGGATGCTTGGGCTTTCTAACTGGCTGATGGATTCGTCTTCTTTTCAACAGACACGAGGTGGTTGAAGCATGTGATGCGCGTGCTGTCCGGAGCCAGACGTGTTGCCGAAGTGCTGCATGAAGATGGTGCGTCTGTGCTTGTGCACTGCAGTGATGGCTGGGATCGTACGCCGCAACTGGTCGCGCTCGCGCAGCTCATCCTGGACCCGTACTACCGCACGATTCGAGGCTTTGCGTGTTTGATCGAGAAAGAGTGGTGCTCGTTCGGCCACAAGTTTTCAGACCGCGTGGGTATCGGCAAAGATATCTCGGAAAACCCGAATGAACGATCGCCAGTCATGCTGCAGTTTCTGGATTGCGTGTGGCAGATGACGCGCCAGTTTCCGACGTGCTTCGAGTTCAACGAGAAGTTTTTGCTGCACATCTCGGACGCGCTGCTCTCTGGTTTGTACGGCACGTTCCTGTACAACTCGGAGCGTGAACGTCTTCTCGACAAGGTGTGGGAGCGGACCGAGTCGGTGTGGACGCCGGTGCTGGAGAACCCGACGCCGTACAAGAACCCGCTGTATCGGTCCACGAATCGTGTGCTGTACCCGCGTGCGAACCTGAAGCGAGTGGTGCTGTGGGACGCGATGTTTTTCCGCTGGGACCCTGAGAGCCATCCAGATTATATGGAGTACATGGATTCACCCCAAGATGGCGAGGGTGGCAACAGGACTGTAGCGACCTCACCGTCGCTCGGACCGATGATGGCAGCGGATCTAGACGATGAAGAGAAGGCGCTGCGACTCGACATTGACGTGATCCACGACTACCACGACGACTTCCGGCACCGGATGGAGCTCTCGGACTGTTCCGACATGAGCGACGACGAGGAAAACTTTGCAGATTCACCCAGCGTCTCTGCTATGTATTCGGCATCGACAGTCTCGCTGAACGAGACGCCATCGTCGGATTTCATGCGGTCTGCTGCGACATCGACGCAATACGATTTTGAGGACGAAGCCATTGAGCGGTATCGCCGCGGCGCCGAGGAGCGCACGCGCCAGCGCGCTCAGGGCCGAAATATCCGTGAGGCGCTGCAGATGGGGCCCGATCAAAGTCGCATCAAGTACCTCGAGCAGCTGCTGAGCGAAAGTGTGGCGCGGGAGCTCCAACTCGAAGCAGAGCTCGACTCGATCCACTACCGCCGCGTGACGACGCAGCGCACCACGCGAAACGGAAGCCATGCCGGAGGGTAAGTAGCCCAGCCAAGCAGCCCCGCGTTGGAGTGAGCAGCCGATCTGCAGCAGCAGAACCCTACGCGAGAGTGAGAGCGAGAGAGAGAGAGAGAGAGTGAGCAAAAAAGAGAACATGAATGGTGGCGTGAAATGCATACAAGGCGTTTTAGGTCGTAGCAGCTTTGGAGAGATAGATTCGTACAATATACCCACCACCGAACCACGTGCCCATTTTCGCAGCCCCCTTTGCAAAAGGGTGATACGCACTTTCTCTTCGCATACACGACCCCTTTTTCCTCGGTACCACGAGCCAACACGGAGCACGCGATGGATGATGACATGGAGGCGCTCATGGGCTTCGCGTCCTTTGGCGCGCGGCGCAGGCAGCGCCACCGCGACGCTCCTCCTCGCAGCAGCAGCGCATCGCGGCTCGCGCAAGTGACCCCAGGCACGGCGGTGCCCGAGCAGCTCCATGGCGTGGCAGGCGGGCGACTCGAACAAGGACCGCATGGCGTGACGTTCCTCCTCGCCAACGAAGCGCCAGCGCAGTCTGACGGACAGAAGAGCAATGGCGATGGCTTTAAGCCGTTGGAAGAGCTGCTCAGCGCATGGAGCTCGGCTTCTGGAGCTGACCTTGACGCCTCAGGAGCGAGACTGCTCCCTCCAAGTTGCTGCCAGCGTCTTGGAGAGCTCCAAGAGCAAAAGAACCGGTGCCGCCGCCTCTTTTTTCCCGTTTAGTATCAAAATGCTGGGTAGTTGGCTAACTGTGTGGCTTGTCGGCGTTCGTGTTCTCCAGGTTTGACTCACTCGACAGCGCCATGTTCCGTCGCGCGCGAAGTGCAGCGAATCCGTACGAATCCCTGGGACGGAGCCGCTTTCTCAACCGCTCGGCCATGAAGCTGGTCAACATGGACCACATCTTCCAGTGGACAGCGCGCGCCGCCGGTCTCCGAAATGCGCCAGTGTTCACGTTTGCGGACGTCTGCGGCGGCCCCGGCGGTTTTTCCGAGTATCTCTTGTGGAAACACTCAACGCTGTCGGGAAGAGTGCGAGGGTACGGCATTTCGCTCAAAAACGAGGTTTGCGACTGGAAACTGCCACCGCTCGATGGCACCAACGCCTCTTTCGAGATCTCGTACGGCCAAGACGGCACGGGGAACCTGTACTCTGTCGCCAACATCCGCCATTTCCGCAACTTGGTGCGCGAGAACCACGCTGACGGCGTCGACCTGGTCGTTTCCGATGGAGGCTTCCAAGACGCCAGAGACCAGTCAAACCAGGAAGAGATGATGACAAAGTTGATCCTGGCAGAGATCCTGACGATGCTGTCCGTCTTGAAGGTCCAGGGCAGCTTCCTGTGCAAGACGTTTGAGATCACGACGCCGATGATGCTGCAGCTCGTATGGCTTTTGCACCGATGCTTCGAGAAGATCGCGATCATCAAGCCGATCGTACGTGGTGCATCGCATTCGCGCGAGAATGCGGAAAACTTAGCGGAGCAAATGGCCAATGTTCTCTTTTTGCGTTCTTAGACCAGCCGTCCAGCAAGCTCAGAGCGCTACCTCGTCGCTGTAAATCTTCGGGACCGTCTTCCACTGGACGCACTTGTTGCTGCGCTGGAAGCTCGGCTTGAGAGCCCGGAGAAGTGCGTGAGGCTTCTCTTCGATCCAAATATCCTCAGCGAGGACGCAATTTTTCTCCAGTATATGGCCGCTGTAAGCGACAGAATGGCAGCCACCCAGACTAGGGCATGCAAAGCTATTTATGATGGGGCCCATGGCAAACGCAAGCGGTGAGTCAACTGTACCTGGCACTCATTCTGGAAGATTCGAGTTTGAAACTCACATAGTGGCGTGTTGGTTGGTGCTCGGATACAACAGATACTCACACGATGACAACGCGGTTGATCCCACTCAGTATTCACAGTGCTGGGGTCTTGACGATGCGGGTTTCACAAGCAAAGGATGACCTCTCAAAACTTGGCCGGATCCAACGTCCCCGCAAAGTGTCATGACGTCAATGCCCCCACACAGCGCTGGAAAATTTGCCTTGTATCGGCCTCAAATTCGTCAAAACCTTGCATCTCAGCTGGCTTCAACATTTCCTCACTTCAATATTTGAGCAACAGTGCCCAAGAAAGCGTCTTCCATCGTTCATGTGCGTATACCTCCGATAAGAAACGCACAATTGGAACAAGAATCGACTTGTACCTCTCCGTAGATCATGCGTTCGGCGGTTGGATACGTTTGACTCGCCACAGAGACGTACTCGCACGTCGGGCGCAGCAAGCAGCTGGCCTTTCGCACCAAGACTTCGTTCAAATCCCAGGACGTCATACTCCATGAAACACACTAAGCAAAATTGAGGATATCCTGGAACAGGTCGTTTGCGCCGTCCATGGAATACACTCCGACGCAGCTCACGCGCACACTCTTGCCTAACACGCGACCTAACTTTCGTCTAGCGAAAAAAACAAACCAAAGTGTTGAGTAAGTGAGCTGCTGAACCAACAGGTTGCGCTACATCGTACCTATTCATTGGGTAGATAGTTGGAACCTCTTGCTTTGTTGCTATGTCGAGTATCTCATCCAGCTTTCCATCCAGAACGTCGCATTGCTCAATGTCTGTGCTAACTATCAGCAGACAGATCTTTTTGGCGAGGACCCCACGCTTCACTTCGTGCAGACCGAGGACGAGTCGCTTCGACCGTTTATCCTGCAATGGATTCTGCTGGTGAGCCCGCTCCTGCAAGTTACCAGCGAGAATCACAACGAAATCAATCGTTACCAGCTCTGCAAACAAAAGCACGAACATTGCTAGGCAAGCGTACCTGAAGGCTCGCAAGTCGCTTGAGAAACTTTGCAACAATCTCGACTTGTGAAGGCTCTAGTACCTGAAACAAAGTGCAAATAGAGGGGAACTTAGCGACAAGCCCGCGCTGGGAAAGATCACATGATTATCGCACCGGTAGAACTCGATGGACGTGTCTCGGCTCGGAAGTCTGCGCATTCTCACTCTGCATGCTGACTTCAACTAGGCGTACCAACACTTTGCGTCCGCCGTGGATGCTTCCATTCATCATTTCGATAGCATTCCTTGCTGATTGTCCTATCTGGTACACGATTGTGACGGACCCGGTCTCTCGGCAAATGGTCATGAGCTCGATGTCCCCAAACTGCTGAAGACTCTGCCTCGTACCATCTTGAATGTCCTCAAACTCATCGAAATCCTGCAGCTCATCCGGTGTCAGCAAATTGTCGACTTGGATTTTTGCACTACTGGCATCTTTCTTAATCCACATGCACTCAGCCAAGCGTCCGCCAAACATCTTCTTGTCGTAGGCATTGAAAGCAGCTAATGCGGACGCATGGCTTTGGAATCGAATCACTACATCACCCACAGTTACCCGCAATGCCTGCCCGTGAAAAGTTACCTCTTGGGTATCATCTGTGCTTCGAAGAACCTGCAGTTGCACCAACTCGCCAAATTGTTCAAAATCGGACGTGGTCTCTGATTGGATCTCTTCGTACTCGTCATCATCCTCAACCTCGTCGCTGTGAACCAAATTGCGCACGAGAAACGACGTTTGATCTGCTGACAAGTTCATCAAATCCCCATCAGCTTTCTTCTGATCTGCACGCTCTCGTAGCACTGCGTTCTTGCATTTTGACCGTCGCTTCGGTTTCTTTCGAACGCTTGTATCTTGGCATCGTTGGGTTGCAGTGCTGCCTTTGTTTGCCGCTTGCTTAATTATGGGGTGTTCGAAAGCTCCTGTATTGCCTTCTAGTCCAACTCTGGCGACACTTGACAGGAAAGGAGCAGCAGTAACATGATGCGCGGCAACTTCTCTTCCGCCGAACAACTTCCCGTGCTTTGCATCCACAACGCAGCCAGCAGTCTCGCGGTCTGCAAACGTGAGTGTGACCGCGCCTGAGCCTCGGTCGACTTGCAGCGCCGCGAAGCCGTCATACGAAGCAAACTCGCTTTCCAAGTCAGCCATTACGTCGTTGTATTCATCCGAGTCCTCGAGCTCGTCATTCCCCACCAGGTTGCCGATCACCACGACCGCTTCATCTGGCATACTCTGGATGCCACAAGCAGTATCACGCGCTGCACCTTGAGCATCCACATGACTCTCTCGGCCTTGAAACGGAGTTGCATCTGGTTTGCGTCTGCGCACTACGCGCTTTCGCCGTCGTCGCAGAGCGACTTGCGCCTGCTCTTCCTCCTGTTGCTTCTCCCGCAACGCCGACTCCACAAACGCTGCGACCACGTGGCTCGCCTGCCTCGGCCTCCGGCGCGCATGCCTCTCGGTACCTTTCGTTAGAGCGCTGCTGCTTCTCTGGGGCTCTGGTGCGGACGCGGCGACGTTGCTGCCATCTCTAGCATGCACCGCCATCTTCTTCTGCAACTCCATAAACAGGTTTATTTTTTTTTAAAAATGCTTATTAAAATAAGCACTTTTTCGGGTTCTGGTTGCTTCCAAACTCCCATAGAATTGCGGATTATTATAATTTTTTGGGAATATAACAAATATACACAGGATAAATTAAAAGTAAAAAAATACACAAAAAGATTCAAAAATAAAAAATACACAAAAAGATTCAAAAGCAAAAAAATATACAAAAAGATTGGAAAATAAAAAATAGACCAATCACGTATACTATACGACAAAATATACACTCTGAATTCAGGTCTGATGTGCATTGATTTATATGCTAACCCCGCAAAATTCAACTGCGTGCTCACTAGTCTTGTGTGATCAGGCCAGTCCATGTACCCAATGGCCACTGTAGACTTCAAATTATTGTACGTGACGGTCAGTGTTATATTGTGTAGTGTGT
>JAADVP010001145.1:0-10587 GCA_023335675.1 Globisporangium solare | reverse complement strand
TCGCAGCTCTGCTCGACAATGATATCGGTGCCACACCGTCAAAACTTAGAAACACCTCACTGTCAGCAGTGTTAATGAGACTCAGGAATTCTTAAACTGTATGTAGATCATAAGTTAAATAGAATTACCTTCTCTCTCTCTCGCATCACACCGATGCACACATGTAAATGGACAATTGGATGGTGCGTGGGGCGCCACAGTGTCGCGTCGGATGCTCTTGACGGGCGCATATGAATGGCGCCCTTCTTTGAAGAAATGCGCGGCGCTTTGCAGTTTGCAGAATACCTCTCTTCAGAGCCAAGCAGTAACTCGATAGAATTCAGTAATGGAGAAAGTTTTATTTTTCATGTAAATATTGGTGAAGCATAAATTAATTTGTGTAGTTTGATACATCGAGCGGATAGAGCACAATGGAAGGTTCTTCACAACGTCAGCGTCCTTGACAGTCGAATGCGCAAGTGCAACTTGCAAATATACTGCATTAGATCATATTCTACAGGTCTACTATTTGAATTGCACCAGTTGATCAAGTTTTACAGTGTAATCCAGAAACAATATTGCATTGAGTATCAAACGCTCTCAATGCAAAGAGTATCCGCTCCTCGATTCCTTGTCGTTGGCCACAACGTTGTGGCATTCGGCCCATGGCGCCACCTTATCGTTCGGCGCCGCGTGATCGCCTGTGGGGCTCATGAGCGCCTCCAGCGTGTCGTTCAACAGCGCGAGCAGCCTGTCGTGGAAGAGCGTGCTTCCGCCTGACAGGAGGGACCACACACTCGACCACGTTGGCCGCGAGTTGCGCTGCTCGAGCCACTTTTCCAAGTCCTCGTGCTTCGTGACGCGGTAGCCGATCGATGTTGGCTCAAACGGGTCAAAGTCCGCTCGGAACGGCGTCATGCACGCCATGTCGCCGTTGCGTTTGTACAGGAACGAGAGCGCTGACGCGTGAGTGCGTGGGAGATCGCGCAGGAGCGGGTTCCGCTCTTTGGTGCTCAGGTAATGCTCCAGTTTTGGGCGACTCACGTTCTCGTTGCTGTAGACGAAATACCAAAACGAATCGGCGAGCGCATCGTCGAGCAGCGCGTGCTTGTACGCGAGCGTCTGCCGGTAGGTCGCGTGCTCTTCGTACAGCGCATTCAGCCCAGGGACCCATTGCGCTTTCGATTGCGCGAGAATTTGCCGCAATTGCGTGCTCACATGCATCTCCTTTGTCAACCCAATGTGCTCAGGTTTCATGACTGCGACTCGGCCGGTATAGCGGTAGCTCGCTGGGTCGTTGTCAAGCTTATCGTTGGCCACCCCATCACGGTACGTCATGCGCACGTCGAAGCCGTCTGCCATCGCGCGGTCCTTGGTGTTATTGATCACATCGATCACGTCCTCTTTGTAGTGGAAGGTGAGCTCGAACAGTTCGCCTCTGTTGTAGCTGCGCGACCAGCCTTGCGAATCGGCGACCGTGACGCCCCTGAGTCTCACTTCCTCGTCTCGGGAAAACGGGAAATAAATCGGTACGCCGCGCGCACTCAGCACACGAAGCTTTTGCCGCATCAAGCGCCTTTCGAGTGTGCCTATTTTTTCACTTCGATCCATGAAATTGTTGAGCGGATCACTGAAAGGCACGCTGACGATGGACACTGTCGCAATTACAAGGCAGATTGAGCACACGACAGTGCCACGAAGCGCACCCGACGCCGCGACGGTCGGTATAATGAGCGCCACTTTGACAAACAATTGGTATACTTTGTAATAAGACCAACTGGAAGTAAGGGTAGCGTAGAGTGAGCGGAACGGACAGTTCTGTTGCGCAGGGTCTGTAGCGATCCGTCTCGCGTAGACTTTATCGTACGCGATCTCTGGGTTGTGAAATGAGCCCGCGGGCCGATTTTCGTACACCATGGCCATGAAAAGTACGGGGAGAGGCAGTGTGAACAAAATCGTTGTCATCACAGCAAATGTCAGCTGTAGACCTCTGGCGCGGGCGACTCGGAGCCCAAAGACTGTCATATCATTTCGCCCCGAAATCATAGACGTAAAGTTCTCGAAAGCAAATCTCGCCAAAGGCAAGTAAACCATCAGGAAGCATGTGATCACAAGTGTGACCATCTTGACTTGTCTTTTCCGGGTGACCGCTAACTGTGCCCATGCAGTGCCTTCGTGGCCGTGTCGAAGCTCGTCAGAGCGGCTGTGCCAGAACAGCGTGTTTATCATAATCCAGAAAACACCGAAGTACCCGAAAATGGTGCCAAGCAAGAGCGTAATGTACCAAGCGCCAAAAGTGTGTACCTTGTCGTCACCAGAAGCCCATGAAAAGTTGACTGGCACAACGTCGCAGACCACTCGAAAAGCACTCAATACATCGCTGAAATGGGTAAGTCGAGGCTACCAGAGACTGTTCCGTACGAACTTGTGAACAAGAGGCTCATGATTTGGCAATAATCACGTAGGATCTCGAACGACAACAGTGACGGCAACGGCCACGCACCATCTTTTCCACCGTTCACGATCACGGCGATGCTTGCATCGTGGGTCTCTCGAGACTCAGCAAATGCCTTGCCGAGATGTGCAAACTCGTCGTTTTGAACGCTGTACTTTGTGAACGGCGAGCTGTACACGTCGAAAGCTTTCTCTTGCTGGGCCTCCCAAAGCAATGAACTGCGTTTGTGGGCGCTAGGTGGTGTGAGTCGAAGCGCGAAGCATTCCAGCCCGCAACCCATGGAGCAAAGCGCTTGGAGTTCTATCAGTGTCTTCTTTGGCAGCGCTTGTGAGACTAGAAGCGCATAGGACTCCAGTTTGCGCGCCATGGGTACAGAAAGAGGTGTTCCTTGGTCAATCGTCTCCTTCACGGCATCTTGTAATTCGGTGCTGGCACTCAAGTAAAGTGTTTTCAACGGACGGAATGCGGATTTTTTGCGCATTGTGATTCAAGCGAAGAGAGACCTGTCGGAGAAATTCGGCACTTGGCAAGCACTAGCCATCGCTGAGCTAGTGGCAGTGAAGCTGAATGGTGCTGGGAGGTCGGTGATTCTTGCGCTCACGAGTTTGAAAAGCTTTTGTGGTTCGGTGAAGGGTAGGTTCATTTGCCTGCACTGCACGAATCTTCCCTCGCAATTCATTTCGTTCAATTCCCGACAATCTGCTGCAGGCCACTGATATGAAGCTAGCATTGTGAGAGAACTGAGCCAAAAGGCACTGGAGTTCGTATGATCATGCAGCAAAAAGCAAAACAAATCTAAAGTCCCTTTATCCTAAAAGAGCTTAGAAAGTCTTCAATGGTCGCTCTTAGCAGTGGCTCTTCAACCGAAATGGCACTTTTCAAAAAACGAAGCCTGGCCATTTGGCACTTTGCTCTTCCCAGACAGCAGCACACACTCGTTTGCCTTCACAGCGCTGCAGATGGAGGGAAACCAGAACGACCACGCGCCCACGCACCATGAAGAAGCGGTGGGTACAGCGTTCTCGATCACCCAAGTGAAGCTGAAGCCGGACTCGATACGCCCTGCCCAGCGCGGAGGCGCAACGTTGACACAGGTATCTTGCTTTCTCGACGCCACATCCGTCAAGAGCAAAGTGCTCTTCTTTGCTCACTGTATGGGTATTTGCAGGTTGAGAATGGCGAGATCTACGTGATTGGCGGCGCGAACCGAGAAGCCACGTGCTTCCACGACGTACACCGCTTTGACTTTGGTGAGGCTGGCTCGGTTCTTCGAATGCAGCTGATGTTTGTTGTAGAATAATTATCACTGAATGGTTCGTTGCCCGTAGGTTCGCGCACGTGGACGCTGGCGCCTACTTCACGCGATGATTTCCCTCCTCGAAGTGGCCATTCGGCGGTCGCCATGGGCTCGCGCAT
The DNA here is from genome assembly GCA_023335675.1 of Globisporangium solare. NCBI lineage: Eukaryota > Oomycota > Peronosporomycetes > Pythiales > Pythiaceae > Globisporangium > Globisporangium solare. Next base: position 6,737 of record JAADVP010001145.1, on the reverse strand, counting down.
CTTCATCTTCGGAGGACTCAACACCATGGACTGCGAGGTTTACAATGACATCCACGTATTTGATACGGGTACGTTGCCTCATCTTGCTGTGGTGTGGCCATTTTTCTAATACGATCCGAGTTTGATGACCTGAACTCTGCAGAATCACGAAAATGGTCGAAAATGGAGGTCACTGGGGATTCAGCTCCGTCGCCTCGCAATGCTCATGCTGCGCTTCTTCTACCGCACGAGCCGAGAATGGAGGGGACTGTTACCCATCGCCGCATGCTGATCTATGGCGGATCGTCGCCCGACGAAGGAGCGTTCAATGACGTGTACCTACTACACATTCCACTGGACACGGATGGGAACGAAGCTGCTCTTCGCTGGGAAAAGGTGGAATGTTCGGGAGAACTCCCAGAGCCGCGCGAGCTCCACTGCGCTGCGCTTTTGTCGCCAACCTCGGTCTGCTTTAGTGGCGGCCGCAACGGAGATGGCAATATTTGCACCGACATGGCGATTCTCGATGTCGCGACCTGGGAATGGCAGCTGATCCCCATCTGCGAGTGAAACCGTTGCTCGCATGTCGCAGCCCAACTCAATGGCATTCTTGTGAGTTTTGAGGGCTTTGATGGTGGCGCGATCCGAGACGATTGCTGGATCTACGACGACAACCATGAATCTTGGTTGCATGCGAGCGCCAGCGCGTCCCAGTCAGATACCAAGTGCAGAGCGAGTCAAGCGGATTGTCCAGAGACGTTACTTGGGCCATCTGTGTCGGCATTGGAGCGCTTCGGGCACGCCGGATGCTCAATTCTGCTGCATCCTGAGGCAGGAACAAGTAAGGCTGTTACTCAATCACTGCTCATCTTTGGCGGAATGAGCGCGTCCAGCGACTTGAACGACCTCGTGCTGATCTCGCCCGAGCTGAATGACTAAGAACTCGCGCTGGCGAATGCATCGATTGGGCTCCTCGTTTGCCTGGGCAATACTTCTATTAAGCTGTAGCCGCGGTGTGTTTATGCTATTTTCTCTATGCCCATCACTTCCTTGAGAATATCGTACGTTGTGAGGCTGATGCCGGTCGCCAATGGACTCTGTCGACATGGTAACAACGAGTAGTGAGGTTAGTGTGATTTTTTTTCTTATCTTGAGTGCCCTCAGCCACTGCAAAACAGTTCACTTACGCGCATCCAGTTGACAGAAACTCCTTTGAAAAAGCCGCGCCAGCCCTCTTTCTCAAATATAATCCGCGCCGTGGTCGTCATGCTCGTGTACCGCAATTCTCCATGCGCACCAGGAACGAAGCCGTCCGTTTGAATTCGTCGGCGAATCGTATCCATCGGGTATGTCGCTACAGAAAAAATGAAAAGCGTATTAAACTTGTCAGTCGACCGTCATCCATTGCTTGAACATGGTGAAAAAGGATGTAACGTACTTGTTTGGGCGATACATGCTGCAAAGAAGGAGCAGACTAACTTGGAAAACGGATGCAGCGTCGGCGAGTCCGCTTTTGCATCGCCTTCCAATCGAGCGTACTTGAATTCCAGCATCTAGTCACAAACACACACACAAACACGCGTGAGCCTCATACCCATGTTTATCAGCAGCAATGCCAAGATATAATCTTACCCAGTGCTTGAACTTCTCGTTGAGCGCGAATCCAATGCCCGTGTACGGCAGCGTGCCGAGCAGAGACGGCACGAGGCCGCGACTGAACGACCGGGCGCCTTCGCGCTTGTACATCGACATGACGGCTTCGTACAGGGTGTTGTATTGATGTTTCCCTTGCTGCACCATGTACCGCGCGCGCACAATGTCGAGCGGATATGCCATAATAAGAGACATCCCACCAGCCAGCGAACCTGCTGTCACGAGTTGCAGGTTGCTGAGCTTCTGGTACTGCTGTTGGGATCCGTTTTTCTCGGCTTGGGCAAAATTGTACGCGTGGAACTTTCGGCGGAAAAAGTCAAAACTGGAATGCTGAACTCCTGCGTAGGGAATCACACGCAGAATGTTGAGCATGTTGCCTCGAAAGAGAGCGCGGAAGCCATCCTGCACGTAAATCTCGCGGGCCAAGTTGAACGCATTACGGAAGCTAAAGTGCCGCTTGTCGTTGACTTGAAACATAATCTTGACACGCTCCACGGGCGCCAGCACCGACTTGGCGACAATGCCTGCGGCGCCGCCGGCTACAAACGACTTGGACACGGACGTGGAACCGTGGGCTTCCTTTGAAGTAGTAGAATCCGCAGACTCCAGCTCGGTCTCGCTCATGCTTTCGTTGATTTCTTCATCTGCAATGCGATCCATCGAATCAGTCGCTGACGCACTCCCAATTCCGTGAATTTGGTGGTCGCCACTTGATGTGATTCGCTCCGAGCCGCTGCTGCTACTGTCGCTTCCTCTGGACAATGTCCGACTAGGTGGCGATCGAGAGACACGAGGCTTGATCCGTTCTCTAGATCGCAGGAGCTTTGAAATTTCCGCCCTCAGCACTTCACGCGGCGGCAATTCCTCGGGTCGAACGACGAACACACCGTCGCCTTCGCTCAGTCCAAAGTCGGCAATCGCGATCTGCTGCGCCCACGACGTGTACACGTTCTGCACGGCCGCCGGACTGATCTCTTTCCAGCGCATCACCCATTCGCAAAACCCGTGAAAGTCAATGCGCTCGCCTTCGTCGCGACTGTTTCCCGAGATATCGCGCCACATGAGTTGCCGCGTCTCCTCGGTCACCAACCGCTTGTCCGGATCCAACCGCTCAATCTCGTCAAAGAGCGCGCGCAGCGTGATCGTTCCGTCCTTGTCTGGATGCAGGTCCTCGAAAAACACGCGCATGATCTCGAGCACCTCGGGGGTCAGATTGAAATCCGGATTGTACATTTGGAGCGAGTGGATCGCATACACCAGCTGCTTCTGTCGCTCATCCAGCTCCGTCACGTCTGCCATCGCCGCAGCATCAGTGAGCTCCTGCTTCGCTCGCTGGTCGCCATCGACGTACACGAAGCCATCGACCGAGAGCGTGCCGCCGTCGGCCAGCACGCGAACTTCTGGAAACGTCGCTGCTCCGTCCGCCCGCGATGCGCCGCCAACGCCACTGCTGCTACGCGAGCGAACAGAGCTGCTGCGTGAGTCGGCGCCTCCTGCGGGCCCCGTGGTCTCCATCGCGCACGCGCTCGTCTTCCGCCTGCGCGCTTGTGCTGCTGCTGCGGCTGGGCCGTTGAGGCTTGGAGTCACGTTGGGCTCTCCCCCGTGGGGGAGGAGTGATGGTCGGCTTCATGCATGCTGATTGGATGAAACACGAGAGTGCGCGAGCGTTTGATTTGAGAAAAATGCATGTTGGGTTCCATTGCAACTTGAGCTTGACACGACATTCGTGCAACCTGTGAAAGTGAAGTACAAGGCTCGAATTTGTGCGGAAAGTACGTCAACTGAAGCGACTATGCGATGAATGGCCCCATATGCAAAACTACTCTTTTGACCCATGTGTGCTGATCAAGCGACCTAAAGAATATCCCACCAGCGGGAGATTGCAATTCGACCCGTCGAGTGAGTGCACGACAATAAATTAGAGACTCCCTGTTGCGTCCTTCTGGTCATAGGCAACTCAAATTTCCCAATGAAGTTCCATCCAGCGCAGTGCTACACATGTTGCGGAAAAACTGGTTGGCGAAATTGTACCGGTAGTCTCACTCATCCACCACGTCTGCACTCTACGCCCTAGCCTCATTGCGGTCCAGTGGTCCTCCGCAGAGAACGCGGGTGGTCTTTGGAGACGCGTCGCTCGCTGAGGCAACTGTGGGCTAAACGAAGCCCATCGAAGCCATGACGTGCACTCCTGGGTTCACAAGTTGCCATCCGTTGTAGCCAATCAGCGGCTTGAAAGGAGGGTATCCGGTCATCGGATTGGAAGAAAGTGAATGTGATGCAGTTCATTGTTGATTCTTGATTGGCTAAGATCTCGCCAGCGTTTTGGTGGTCTTGATTCCTAATCATTCCGTCCGAACGAATTGAACAAATCCTCTGTAACGCGCTATTATACATTTTACTAGCTTTAATCAGTAAAATGTAGCATATCTTTTACCTTATTATCACCAATAGGAAGGATATCACAAATTTGGTTTATCAAGTAGGGAACCTGGGAACGGTTGCGCAATGAGAGGGGAAACTCGCCGATTGAACCGATTTGAAGGTGCCATTCCGCAAAACGCACGCTTGGCTGCAAGTCGAAGACAAGAAGCCAAGATGACGACGCTGCCGACAAAGAGCCTGGAGCTGGTGTTCCGCGTATTGGCCCACGTACGTGCTGCTGCTTCCTATTGTGCTCGTATGTCTCCCGTCTCATGTATGTATCCGTGTGGTGCGTCAACAACAGGGTCTGCCGCTCGTCATCCTCGTGCTCGTTGCGATCTGGATGGGCTCGAGCCTCATGCAGTACGTGAACGTCGGGGGTGTAATCACGGAGAAGGACCTGTCGGGATTCTCGTGGGCGCATGCGGACGGCCGCGTGTTCAACTGGCACCCGGTGCTCATGACGTTTGGCTTTGTGGTGTGCTCCTCGCAAGCGGCGCTGGTGTACATCTCGCTGCCATTTGATCATGACACCAACAAGCGCGTCCATCTGTCGCTGCATGCGCTTGGGTTCATGAGTGCGGTTATCGGTGCCATTGCTGTGTTTCGCTTCCACAATGAGCACAGCATCACCAACTTGTACAGCCTCCACAGTTGGCTCGGGTTGCTCATGGTGATCCTCTTTCTCGGCCACGTGAGTGCTTGATTTCGCTTGTATTAGAGCTCGGGTTTGCGCTGATGCTATTTGTTTTTCTATTCTGTATTGGCAGTATCTCGCGAGTTTCTACGTGTTTTTCTACCCTGGCGCTCAACGACCGGTTCGTGCACAAGTGAGCCCCTTCCACATTGGCCTGGGCGTCAGTATCCTCGGCTTGGTATTCCTCACTGCCGGTAAGCTTATTTACTGAACAGCAAGGCATATACAGCGCATATCATATTAAATCGTTTTTGTATTTTCACGTGTAGGTACGGGCATTCTAGAGAAGCTCTCTTTCAACGCAAGTTGCAACGTGACAGGCACTTTGAACGGCAATCAAGTCAAGGGATTCATGGCCGCGGATTGCGTGCTGGGCAACACGATCGGACTGCTTCTCGCGTTTACTTTTGCTGCGCTGGTTGTCACGATTTGGCTGTCCAAGCACAAGCCAGAGCCATTCCTTGAAGGCGCGGAGTCGGCGCCATTGATCAGCGGCGGTCCAAAGAGAGATCATCACACGCATGCCTAGAGACTGTGTGAGAGAGAGAAAGAGAGAAGTACTCAACGCCGGGTGCTGTGTCTGTTGCCACTGTTGTGATTGTAAGTTTGCTTACTAGCGTTTCGTTTCTTATAAAAAATAATGAGATCAGGCAGTTCAAAAGATGTTCAACTTTGCTGGAGTTGTTTATGCCAGCGCTTGTCCAGACTAACAGCTTCGCAGCAGCTGCGGCAGCACAAGACGAGGCTCTCGCCAGTCGCTCGGTGTTGCCTTGTCGTCCTCATCGTCGCTATTTTTTGTCCTGTGGATTTGCGACGACGATCTCGCTGCTCCATTGCCGTCATGATTTGCTGAACGACACGATGAAGACTGCTGCTTTGGAAGCTGGGTTGAAGCGTCTTATCATTTGTGATGTCCTTTGTGAGTAGCAGTTTGTACAGCACTTTGCACGCCATGCACGTCATCTCAACATCGTCGGTGGCCACACACTCGGCGATCCCGAGCAGCAAGTTTCGAACATCACCACGAGCATCCCCGCTTGAGCTGCTGCCGCTAGCATCGGCAGCGCGAACTTGAAGCAGTTTGCGCCGTGTAGACTCCTCCAAAGCGGCGTTCATCAGTACGCCACACACCGTGTACGCGATTTCGCGGTTGTTGTGGTCAAGGAGAACTACAAAGCAATCGAGTACTTTGTGGTCACACATGTGCGTGAGCACGTCTTTGAGCCTTGTCAAGTTTCCAAACGCGCGCGTCGCTTCCACGACCGCTTCTTCGTTGCGATCGAGCAGAATTTGCGCAAGAAGTGACGTGAGTACGATGCGGTTGGTTTCGATGAAGCTGTACTTGGACTGGAATGATTTTGGCGCAGAAACTGAAGCGGTGCTGCTGTAATATGACACGTCGGTGATGCAGCTGACGATGTCGAGCATGAGCTCTTCGTCGCTTGCACGCTGCGATTGGTCGAGCGTCTCCAGTAGGACACCCATCTCGTCTCGAGCATTTAACTGTGCTGCGACATCGGCGTTGATGGCAATGTTCGCAAGCAGTCGCACAAGTTTCATGAGTATTTCCCCCTGTCTGCTCTCCAAGATCGTCGTTCTCCCCATTGTCATGCTGTGGCGATACTGCTCCATTCGTGTACTGCAATGCATAGAACTGCAAAGCGCGCAACAAAACGGCAATGCCGTTGCACTCAAATGCGACACACTGACGATCGCGGTCGTTCCCTGCACACAGATTCCCGAGCACAAAGTACATGCGAACCAGCAGTGAGTCCTGAAACCGAGATGTCCCCGAGCGCTGCTGAGCCAGCAGCGAAAGTGACTTGTTATGGCACGACCAGTGCTTTAAGAGGCAAATTGATCAAAGATGATATTTATGCGTGCCTTTCGGCTGAATAAAAAGCTCCTTGTGTTCTCTACTAGCAGTACTTGTCCAGGGCACCATGCTCATGGGCTGAGAGCAGAAACACACTGAGCATTTGTATGC
>JAADVP010001144.1:0-10602 GCA_023335675.1 Globisporangium solare | reverse complement strand
TCCTCGTCGTCCTGCCTCATGCGTCCCGTGGCTCCAACGTCGTAACTTTGCAGCAACTGGAGCGTCTTCAACGCATCAACCTCAACCGAGTCGCTGAGGGAACAATTGCCCTCAGGATCAATGGAATGCTCTAGAGACTGTTCGAGGATCCACGCTCGCATTCATAATACGTAGTTCGTCGCGCATTTGGTTTGCCGCTCGCTCGCATGCTTCTTCACTCTGTATGCACATGCTGTCTTTCTCATTCGCACTTAATAGAGAATAGGCACTAGCTTACACGATCGATTAAGTACGGATGGGGCCTCACTGAGTGCCGTTGGAGCAGGTAGGGGGGCGATTGAGCCGCCGGTGGCAGCAGCCACCCATAGAGGAAGATTTTTTTTTTTCTGTGGTGATAAATCTTCTTTGGCCCGCCGCCTAATTAGGAGCCACGACCACAGCCCACGAGCGACTGAAGCGCGCTGCCACGATGATGATGGTACGTCGCTCTTGCATGCGCGCGTGTATGGACACGCGCAGGAGACAGGGGGGCGCGAGTGCACTGACGCTCTCTGTGTCTGCTGCTGCTGCTGTTGTTGTGTGGGGAAATCCCTGACGAAACGACGATGATCCTGTTGGTCGATGATGCGAGCAGCAACCGCAGATTATTCTGCTCAAGGAGGGCACGGACACGAGCCAGGGCAAAGCGCAGCTGATCAGCAACATCAACGCGTGCCAGGCCGTGATGGAGGCTGTGCGCACGACGCTCGGGCCGCGCGGCATGGACAAGCTCATCCACTCGGGCAACAAGACGACGATCTCGAACGATGGCGCCACGATCATGAACCTGCTCGACGTCGTGCACCCGGCGGCCAAGACGCTCGTGGACATCTCGCTCTCGCAGGACGCCGAAGTCGGCGACGGCACCACGTCCGTTGTGCTTCTCGGCGCAGAGTTTTTGCGCCAGGCGAAGCCTTTCATCGAGGAGAACATGCACCCGCAGATGATCATGAAGGTGAGCAAAGCGTTTAGAGCATATAAGGAATACGTGTGATTATTGATACTCAGCTGGGCGATTTGCTTCTTTATTGTCTTTTACGTGCAGAGCTACCGCAAGGCCGGCCAGATCGCTGTGCAGAAGGTCAAGGAAATCCAGATCCGCGTCGCCGAGTCGGACGCTGTCGGCCGCCGTCAGATGCTCGAACGCGTCGCGGGCACTGCGCTCAACTCGAAGCTGATCTCGCACCAGAAGGCGTTCTTCTCGCCAATGGTTGGTATCTTGCGCTACGAAGTGAGGGTTGCTATACAAATTGCTGACGGAGTGAATGCTTTGCGCCAAATGTGTTGCAGATTGTGGACGCTGTGCTGAGCTTGGACGAGGACCTGGACATCTCCATGGTCGGCGTGAAGAAGGTGCCTGGCGGCTCGGTGAAGGACTCGTTCCTCGTGAACGGTGTCGCGTTCAAGAAGACGTTTTCGTACGCAGGCTTCGAGCAGCAGCCCAAGTCGTTCACGAACCCAAAGATCCTGCTGTTGAACGTTGAGCTCGAACTCAAGTCGGAGAAGGAGAACGCCGAAGTGCGCATCGACGACCCGGACCAGTACCAGTCGATCGTTGACGCCGAATGGAACATCATCTACGAGAAGCTCGAGCTGTGCGTCAAGAGCGGCGCGCAGATCATCCTGTCCAAGCTGCCAGTGGGCGACTTGGCGACCCAGTACTTTGCTGACCGCGGTCTGTTCTGTGCCGGCCGTGTCGCGCAGGACGACATGGAGCGCACGCAGCGCGCGACGGGCGGCGTCGTGCAGACGTCGGTCCACGACATGACGCCGTCCGTGCTCGGTACGTGCGGCCGCTTCGAGGAGCGTCAAGTCGGCAATGAGCGCTTCAACCTGTTCATGGACTGCAGCCAGTCCAAGAGTGCAACGATCGTGCTGCGTGGTGGCGCGGAGCAGTTCATCGAGGAAGCGCACCGCTCGGTCCACGACGCGCTGATGGTCGTCAAGCGCACGGTCGCGAACGCGTCTGTGGTCGCCGGCGGCGGCGCCGTCGAAATGGAGGTGTCGCGCCACCTGCGCCAGTACGCGCGCACGATCGAGGGCAAGAGCCAGCTGCTGGTGAACGCGTACGCCAAGGCGTTCGAGATCATCCCGCGCCAGATCGCCGACAACGCCGGCCACGACTCCACAGATATCCTCAACCGCCTGCGCCAGAAGCATTTTAAGGACCCGGAGGAGGGCAAGTGGTTCGGCATCGACATCAACTCGGGCGGCATCTGCGACACGTACGAGGCCCACGTGTGGGAGCCCGCGGCCAACAAGATCAACTCGATCGCCGCGGCGACCGAGGCGGCGTGCTTAATTCTGTCGGTGGATGAAACAGTGCGTAATCCGAAGTCGGAGCAGCCGCAGGGCGGACCGGGACAGGGCGGCGCACCCGTGAGCGCGGCCATGGGCGGCCAGGGCATGCGCGGAATGGCCGGCGGCATGGGCCGAGGCGTGCGCGCCTACCGCGGCCGGGGCGGCGCATAGGCCCCCGGCAGTGGAACGAGGGGAGCAGCAAGTTGACAGCCGATGACCGCCGCGCAGGCGGGTGCATTTCTAGGACTTGCGGATACACACACACTACTTATTTGAGTAATAGGAACCACATAAAAAAAACACACACACACACGAGGGGGAGTTTACTCAGTGCCGTCCAGTCCGAGCGAGTCCCTCGCAGCATCCATAATCATCGCGCCGTCATCTGGCTGGCACTCGGCCGGCGCGTTGTCGCCAGAGATATCATGTGGGAAAGCCAAATGGTGTGCGGCAGCAGTATAAACAAGATCCGTGTCCCGAACGGACCGCTGTTCACTTGCGCTCAGTATACCTCGCGTGTCCTAAACGGAGCTTGAAAGGCTCCAGTGACTTGAAGCTCGTGCTTCGAAAAGTCGCTCCATGAAACACCACAGGCTGCAGCTGAGACTCAGCGTGCGGCTGGGAACGGAAGATCGCCGCAGTACCGTACCCCCTCCTGTTCCTGTTCCTGTTGGTTGCCGGCCGCATAGCAAAGCGCCATTTACGAAGTCCCCCCCCAAGACCGCGAGCCCCACTCCGCAAACGGCTCGGACCTCCCGCCAGCCATGCTGAGTAAGTTGACGGCGCTACTGACTCTGAACGGCGTTGTCGCTAGCGCTGCCGTGGATTATACTAGGGACGTGTGTGCTGACCATGCGACTTGTGATGCTTGTGCAGCGCGCATCCTCAAGCAGAACCGCGGCTTCATCGCGGGCGCTGTCGCTCGGCCTCGTGTCCGCCAACTTCACCGCGACCTCGCAGCCTGCCGAGAACGCGTCGACGTCGGACGTGCTCCAGGACATCTCGCTGCGTCTGCGCAACATCTAGAAGGATCTCGGCATCACCGGCGGTGCCCAGGCCAAGTACGACAGCTACCCTGTGCTGGCCCCCCAAGCACCGCAGTCTCATGGTCAAGCACCTCACTCCCGAGATCTACGCCAAGCTCAAGGACCGCAAGACGTCGAGCGGCTACACTTTGGACCAGGCGATCCAGACGGGCATCGACACGCCGCACTTGGGCGTCGGCATCGTCGCAGGTGATGAGGAGTCCTTCCAGACCTTCAAGGAGCTCATGGACCTGGTGGTTGAGGGCTGGCACGGGTACAAGCCGACGGACATGCACAAGACCGACATTGATTCGTCCAAGATCCGAAACGGCAAGATCCCGGACAGCTACGTCGTCTCGATACGCATCCGTTCGGGCCGCAGTGTCCGCGGCCTCGCGCTCCCTCCAGGGACCTCGCGTGGCGAACGTCGCGAAGTCGAGCGCGTGCTCTCCAAGGCGCTGAGCAACTTGACCTTTGACCTCAAGGGCAAATACTACCCGCTGGCCAAGATGACCAAGGACGAAGAGCAGCAGCTGATCGATGACCACTTCCTCTTCCAGAAGCCTGGCGGCGGCACTTTGCTCACGAACGCTGGCGCGGCGCGCGACTGGCCTGATGGCCGCGGCATCTTTCACAACGACCAGAAGACGTTCTTGGTCTGGGTGAACGAGGAGGACCACATGCGCGTGATCGCGATGCAGGACGGCGGCAACGTGCAGGAAGTGTTCGACCGCTTCAGCCGCGGTGTCTTGGACGTCGAGAAGGTCGTCAAGGGCGAGGGCCGCGAGTACATGTACGACAACCACTTGGGCTTCATCTGCACGTGTCCATCGAACCTCGGCACAGGGCTGCGCGCGAGTGTGATGATCAAGTTCCCGTACTTGGCCAAGAACTCGGACCGCTTCTACGACCTCTGCGACGCGCTCGGTCTCCAGGCGCGTGGCTCCAAGGGCGAGCACTCGCCACCAGGCCCTGGCGGCGTCTACGATGTGTCGAGCAAGGCGCGCATCGGCTTCTCCGAGGTCGAGCTCGTGCAGACCATGATCGACGGCGTCTGGAAGCTCATCGAGCCCGAGGAAGACCTGAAGAAGGGCGCATCGATCGACAAGAAGGTCGCCGCGATCACGAAGAAGAAGTAAGCGCGACGGCCAGCCTGTCTGCTCGGCTGAAGGAGTGCTAGCATGCAGCGTCCCGTGAGTGTCAGCTGCGTGTCTTCGTGGACCAAAGAGGTACCTGTGATCAAACAACCTCTGCACGGCATCATGCACGAAAACATAACACAAAAACAACAACAACTACAGCAAAGCGATGCACACCATACAACAAATCAAATATACAAACATTTTGATTTGATTTTGTGTTTTTTTGCTCTGTTTCTTGTCATCTGCGTCGTCGTCATCCTTCCTCTAATCCCACAAGCGCGTGCGCTCCTCGCCGGCTGCTCACAATTGCTTGAGCGGTGAGGTGGCAGGGCTGAAGTGCTTGACGATCTCCAGCACCGACTTGAAGCTGTACGGCTCCGTGGCCGCCAGGTCCGCGAGCACCTTGCGGTTGAGCTCAATGCCCGAGCTGTTGAGCTCGCCAAAAAGCTTCGAGTACGTGAGTCCCTCCTGGCGCGCGCCTGCATTGATCTTTTGAATCCACAGCGAGCGCATGTCCTATACACCAAGGCAAACGAAACAAATCACACAAAACATCCGCGAGGCATTATTAGCGCACAGATTTCCCATGGCCGCGCATGCGCACAGCGGACGCCACCCTCATGCACGCATAGAGAGCGCATGTGAAGCTCCGCTGTCGCTCCCACCGCCGTCATCTACGATCCGCGGAAGCAAACAGCGCGCGAGGAGCAACAAAAGAGAGAGAGAGAGAGACGTACGCGCTTCTTCTGCTTGCGGTCGCGGTACTGGTACTGCAGCCCCTTCTCGACGCGGTTGATGGCCGTGCGGTAGCACGAGTTAGCGCGGCCGCGGTAGCCCTTGGCCATCGCCAGGATCTTCTTGTGCTTGGACCACGACATGCTGCTGCTGCTTCCTGCTCACCTGGGGCTTCTGCGACTGGCTGCTTGCTGCGAAAATGAGAGGCGGGTTCGTGGCCAAAGAACCGAAGCGGCGCTGCTGGCAGAGTATCAGCGAATCAAATCACTCGATGCGAACTTTACATATCTGTGATTGGATAAAATACCTTTTTGCTTTTTATCTGTGGGCCGTTCTATGGCGGCGGGCGGGCGTTCATGGGCAAACTCCAAGGGAATCAGAGTGAGCGCGACATGCATCTCGCGGCTCGACGCAGCGCTGCCGCCGCGCGTCCGTTGCACAACCGATTGCACCGACCAGGCGCCTCACCGCCGCGCGTCCACACGAGCGCCGGAAGCAGCCGCTTTGGCGCATCGCGCTCGTTCAGTGCTAGCAGCTTCATGCCGCGCAGCTTCTTCGGCTCGAGCGGCAGCAGCAGCAGCATGCACATGTCCAAGACCGCGCGCGCCGCGGCGTTCTTCCTCGACGCCAAGGCTGCGTGTAAGGGAAAGCGCTGCGCGTTGGGGAAGAACGGCAGCGGCATCGTGTCGGCGCCCGAATCCTGTGGCGAAGACTCGTATTTTGTGTCGCCCAGCATCGTCGGCGTCGCCGACGGCGTGGGCGGCTGGAACGAGAACGGCGTGGACCCAGGCGAGATCTCGCGCAGTCTGATGCGCAATGCGAGCGCGTTCGTGAAGAAAAACGCCGACGCGAGCGTCGAGGTCACGACCAAGAACGTGCTCGCGTACGGCTACAAGCAGGCGCTGCTGGACGATAACGTCGAGGCCGGGAGCACGACGGCGTGCATCGTGCGCGTCAAGGAGAGCGAAGAGACCGGCGCGCCGATCTTGGAGTATTCAAACCTCGGCGACTCGGGCTTCGTGATCATCAGAGACAACGCCGTGGTCTTCCGCAGCAAGTTCCAGGTACGCGTGTGCGAGAGCGTCTGGCCATTTGCAGGCGCTCATTCATTGTCTTTTCTTTTCTTTTTTTAATGTGTATGCATGCCCTACAGTATTACGGCCGAGCGCCCTACCAACTCGCCAAGATCCCCCAGCGGTTCAAGAGCTACGGCGCGATTGAGAACCACCCGAACGACGTACGCACCTCTCGTCATTGTATCTGCCGCTGCGTGAGTGTTCTGCGTATCTAACTGCATATTCTGCCTTGGTGTTCATCAGGCCGACTCGGGGGAAATTGAGGTCCAAGACGGCGACATCATCGTGCTCGCCACGGACGGCGTCTGGGACAACTTTGCGCCCAATCTGGCGCGCACGCCCACGTTCCAGCCGGTGAGTTCATGCCCAGAGACATTCGGAATGCTCCGAGGCATTCTGCTCGTCCTCGAGCTTCGTGGCTGATGGCTGACGCCTGTGCTCTTTTCACCTGTAGCCCCTCGTTGCGTGGCGGAGAAACTGGCACTCGGAGATCGCGTCGCTGGTGGGTGTCGTGACGGAGGATCCGGACCGCGCCGCCGAGAACGTCGTCAAGGCCGCCGTGCGCCACAACCTCAAGCCCGACGACGTCACGGTCATCGTGGCCAAGGTGGTCCGCGTCGCCGCGAAGCTCTAAACCGCTCGTGTTAACTGCCGGGAAATAGAAAAACACCACATGAGGAGGGACGCGCTTGCTCAGCAGCTCTCCCTATGCCGTCGCGACCGCGCGACTAAGCGGCGCGCATCCATCTCTGCGTGTGTAGCATGACCCCCATAGAGAGCAAGCAGCATGAAGAGATCCAGCGCAGCGAGAGCCCGTCCGTCCAACTCCATGAGGAGAGGAAAGATGGAGCACAGTTGTCCTTGGTCGTGTGGTCTCCCTTTTGTTAGCGACACTTGCATCAGGATCGGTTTTGACAAGTTATCAAATGCTAACTATTATATGTTTACTGCAAGTCAAGAAGATGCTGGTGCGGGTTTTAAGGGGTATTTAGTAAATAAAGGTTCTCAATACACAAATATGACAATGATGCCTTGCACATGCAGGCTGTAAACAATTGCAGAGCCAATCACAGCATGCTACTTACCTCTTCATTCCTATTTTACTCTTTATAACACTTAAACATCTTGATTTAATACATATTAGCGTTACTAAAACACTCTTTATTTAGATTAAAACGTCTTCAAAGCGCAGTGGCACACTGTCGACGCCTTGCAAGGGGGGAAGAACAAGCATTGATGATGATGCGCGCGCACATGCCCACCCACTGCACCCAGTGGCCATACATTCTCCAAGTGAAAGGGCTTCAAAGTACATCCCATTGCCGCGTGCCACATGGAGGCGATTGGTCCGTCCTCCCGGCGGCGCCCCCCTTTCCCGCCATTCGAGCACGCGCCGCGGGCGAAAGAGACTTGGCAGACACACGCAGCGCCGCGCGCATTGTGGGTACGCTCCGCGTTGTGGGTGCAACGCGTGCGGACCGAGTGGCGCACAGTGAGCGGCAGCGAAAAAAAAAGTGGAAAAAATCGACGGCGATGGCGGAGCCGTTCTCGGACGCGGCGAGCAGCACGATGCGCACTGCGACGACCGTCGCGGCGTGCAACACGACGCGCCGCATCCTGCGCCCTGCACACGAGTCTTCCGTGCGCATGCCGATGCAGTTCCAGTCGCAGGTCAAGATGAAGCTGCACCACCAGCTGCTGACTGCGGGCGAGCGCCGCCGCGTCGACAAGCTCAAGCACGAGTTCCACGACGTCGCGCACCAGGAGAACGGCGCGCCCAAGTCCATGAAGGTGTTCAAGGGCGAGGCCAAGGACATTCTGCACGGCATCTTCTTGGTGCTGCTGCTGCGGTTCCTGCTCGTGCTCGCGGTCGCGCTCGGCGTGATCGGTGGCGTCGGCGCGCTGCTGCTCTACTTCCAGCATGCGAGCGTGACGCTTGCAAGTTACTTTGGCTACGTACAGTGATGCCGCGCATGCGCCAGGTGCTATTTATCGAGGCGGGTGTGGGTGCGTCGATTAATGCGCGGGAGAGTGCGGATTATGCGCGCGTCATCTAGCAAAGAGAAGCGCGGAGTAATCACGTGCGGCCGGCGCGCGCGAGCGATCATGCGCGCACGCAGAGAGTGCGGCGGAGTGTGCGCCATGGAATCTATTTAAGATGGCGCTGGAACGCGCGTCTGCCATGTCCTGGTAGGTAGAGCAGACGTCACAATATGTATAAACACGACAGTGCGCTCCGCGTACGAGCGCATTTTCTTTTGTTTTCTCCGTTAGCGACTCTGTTTCCTGGCCCAGCATGGCAAAATGCCATCACGCTTCGAGAAACGCGCGCGTGAGATAAATAGAGTTCGGGTGCGACGGCAGCAGGTAGTGCGTCGACGGGATCACCTACAGCGCACGCCAGATCCAACACGTCAGCACCAATCGCAACCTCAGCGCGCCAGTCGATCGCAAGCACGCACCCGATGGCGAAACTCGCCCGGCAGCATCGTCTCCTCCACCATGACCGTGCCGTCGTTCGGGTAGTTAGCCTGGTTGAACGGGTTGAGGCTAAGCGAGCCCGAGAGCACGAGCGGGTAGCACCGCCGCGGCAGTTTGCCGAGTCGACGGTCCAGATCCGTCTCGGAGAGCGTCGCGAGCTCCTCTGCGGCGACGCCGCCGTACCCCGCGACCCCGATGCTCTTCTTCGTGGCCGCGTAATAGCGGATTCTGGGAACCAACAGCCAAAGATTCACAAGGTAATTAATTGGTCGCTACACCACCCCAAGCGATGAGAGACGAGCGCAAAGAAGACGCGCACCCACGGTTCGGTGGCGCGAGCATGACCACTTTGGACTTGGTATAGTTCCAATCGACGTATCGAAAGGCTTCCTACAGGGACGACCCACGCCTGTGAGAGAACTCGCCAGTTAGCATGCGCACATACGCGACCACGCACTCGCAGCACCAACGCGCCGTAGCCATGGGTCACAAAGTTGATCGCATCGTCCGTTGTATGCGGCTTTTGCCGCTGAAGCACCTCGGCCAACGCTTAATGCCATCCACATCCATTATGCAAAGTGAGTTCGCTGTGGCGCAATGCGCGATATAACCATAGTGCAAAAGCGCGCACCTTTTCCAGACGTCGCTAGATCCTGCCTCAACGACCACAGCATGCACACACACAGTTCCAGACCACGTATCAACGGCCGCGCATTCGTCACGATGACCCTAGGACCACTCACCTGCACGCGCGGCTGGTAGCGAAACGGCTGCACGTCGTGGCCACGCCAGAGGCGGAAGTAGCTCTCGAGCGGCAGCAGCGGGAGCTTGCCGCCGTAGAGGTCGTGCACCGTGACGAGAGTGCCTCGCGTGAGAAGCGCGCCGCGCCGGTCGATCGCTGCTGCGCACGCCATGTTCGCATTGCCCACTATGTAGCCGAACTGCTTCAAAGCGTTCAAACGACATTCACGCAACCTCATCAAGAGTACTGAACCGCTTATGTCTCTAAGGACCATGGTGCTATCCTAAACGCTCGACTCAGGCCCAAATCATACTCCTAAACTCAGGGACAAAATTTAGGGAACAGGCACAAAAATCCAAATGTTAAAAAAAACTACTGGGCGGTTTGCGATGCTGTTTGGATATGACGAGCCAATCAGTGCGCGCCACCTGACAGTATGGCTACAGCAGGACTCTTCTCACGCCGTCACACACCTCCCATGCAGCAAACAAAATTGACCCGGCGACACAATTAGGGAACAAGCTACACAACACAAAACATATATAATCAGAGCGATGGTCAATTCGACAGATATGTGATGTGAGAGGCATTTTGCAATGGGAGGGTGTAATGGGGCGCTGTTCACAACAGTCCCCAAAACACGGCACACACGCTTGTGCGAACGAGGAAGCGTCTCCCGACTTGGAGGGAGAGAAGACGACTTGAGGACTTGGAGGTAAAATTGCAACTGAATTAAAATGTAGTTGTGGTTCCTGACACTACATATAAAACACCGCTAGGGCTTCTAGAGGTTTTACAAGTAAAACCTACACATACAGAAATAAAACCTATGAATCTGATTTATAAAACCTCGGCTACACTGAGGTTGAACTCAGGTGATCTGTTGGCATCTTGAACTTGAAGTTCTGCGGAAAATTTCATGAGAAGTGATTGGCTCGCGCCACTCACTTCAGATGAGAGAGACACGTCGGTGTCGTCATCAGTGTAGCTCTCAAGTAGGAACCACCACCCTGTACTTGATTAGTACATGGATACCTGTGACATCATCAGATGACGTCATT
>JAADVP010001143.1:0-10608 GCA_023335675.1 Globisporangium solare | reverse complement strand
CGCTGTATTCGCACCAATTGTTCGTGACTTCCGGTCCCATGTACGCATAGCCGCATACTTTGAGTTCCCATTGATTGCTTCGTTCATTCAGGAAGATGAGTGCCCAACCGCTGCCTCCTGGACCTGGGTTGCCGCGTGCAACTCCATCGAAATACAAACGCGCCGTCGCTCATGCTTCCAGTTGGCGCGACAAGTCTTGTCTCTCCAGTACGCTGAGCAGTTGGCTCAGGCACGTTGCATTGATCTTTTCTCCTTTGAGCGTCGTTTCGTCATCACCTGTGGATGACGGATGTGCTCGCTGTTCACCCTGCCGCAGCATAGCCTTGTAATTGACAGGTTGTACCGCACAAGCGGTTGAGCCGCAATACACGACCAGATGGCGGAAATCGTGACCATCCTTGCGCCACGTGGAAGTACCAAAAGTCAAGGATGATGACTAAATTTGCTTGCATTGATGGTAAATGTACATAGTCACTTTATACCGATCAGCGGATCCAGCGAGTATGACGAGATAGCCGTCGCCGTGATTATTCTGCTTCACTGTCTGAAGGATAAGCATGATCGCAAATCGTTCCAAATACGACACGTTTTGACATCATGCATTCCGAAACTATCTGTATCCTCCAAGGTATGCACTTTACCGCAGCAATTAAATCAAGGATGGGACGCAAAGTTAAGCAAGGAACGAGACCTGCACTGTCGAGGTGCATTGAAGCATTCTGTATCCATAGTCTCAACGGGTGCCATGGAGGGGAGGCAGTTGACGCTCATTGTATGTTTACGACCCGCTGACTGGTAAAGTGAAGGCTGTGTGAAAGCTCTTCCGAACACGGGCTCGTCAAACTACAGTCGCTGCGTTGTGACGAGCAAATCAATTCAAGGCGCTCGATCAACTCATCTCGACATTGTGCCGTGATCTTTTGGCCCTTTGTTCCTCCCATCCTTGATTTGGAAAGGTCGAGCACGCGGAAGTTGAGGATGCGGCATCTGCCATTTCACAAACAGGGGGGATCCCAACGTAGCAAAGCTCAACGCAGTTCGACATATGTACAATATTGCGCATCGTCACATGCGTTGCAGATCTTTCGGATCCCTTTGTAATCGATTGAGGGTGCGTTGGGCACGATCTTGTATTTCAATGTCTGTCGCCCATTCACTGTACAGCACGTCAAAGCATGTGTCGGATTATAGAAAGCGGGGAACGGGGAGTCGTTTACAGTAATCAGCTAAAATGCTCATGCAGTGTATTGCTTATTTGGAATCGACGTGCAAGCGGACGACACGCGATCATTAGCTAATTTGACACAGTCGACACGGTGTCATTGATGCAAGCGCATGAACCAAGCATCGCTCAAAGTTTGTTGAACGGCAGAGTCAGCAGCTGCCGATCCCGCTTGCAAGCGTTGATGGCGTGCACTGGAGCCGAACCCAAAGTTTCACTTGGCCATCGTTCGGTGAGTCCCCACCGGGCACAGCTGCTGTATACGCTTTGTCAAAGCACATCGGTTGAGTCCCAGTGGCTGTCTCATTTACCCACAATTACACACAGGATCATAGATCGAGTTTTCACTGGACAGATCACATCCTATTGAACTGGCAATTTGATCGCTGGATGCAGCAGAATCGAAGCGCCTGCGGCATCCGTTTATGCCTCGCTGTCAAACATAAAGTCTTGCAATTGTGTGTCGATCCCGATATCAACTTTGACACTCGGGATAACATGATTGAATAGTCCGGGATGACACAGTACTAAATGCTTGAAGACAGTACCAAAAGATGCCCAACATGCAGCCATGGTGGAGCTGATTCGACAGCAGCCGGCAAGTGTTGGCATTGCGCCGCCGCCTTCGATCGCTCAAGTGAGCAAACAATCGAAGACAGCGACTTTAGCGGCGTTTCAGTCAGCGAGTGGCAATGTAAACCTGTTGTCGCTCTCGTAGTCGCACTGCTCGTTTGGCCACTTTCCAGCTACCTCTTTTTCGGTCTTCACCATACCCGTTTGAATCCAGATGTAGCTGTGACCTCGCCATCGTCCTCCAGGGCTCAGCAAAAGATTGTTGTTGTCGTATTGTAGCTATTGTCGCAGCTCAATAACTGATTGTATGATCCATGCACTATCGTCGTGTCATTGAATAATTGAAACTCTCTATCGAGGTGGCCGAAATGTGCATCATCGTCCACGTCGCATGGACCATGAATGATGTCACTGGCAAGAATGACAGAGAGCGTGTAGCGCAATAGGAATGGTGCGCTGTTTGTCAACAGCCTTGGCAGTGTGTTCCTGTGCCAGACTTCATTATACAACTCGCCAGGCCCCAGCAGCGTCATTCTTGCCATCACCACCAAGACTTGCATTCATGGAATGGACACACAGTTGTGCAACAGTCGCTTTGGCTGTATGATCTGTGTACGTACTGAATTTGTGCATGCACGCAAACATGCGATGATCACGCTGCTGGCTAGCGACACCGAGGTGAGTGTACCCTTTCGAAGTTGCTCCAGTGTTACAAACGAACGTGGCAGCATTGCGGCACACATCGACTGTAGAAGCTGCAGCCTTATTCAGTCGAGGCCATTTCCAGCGCATCACAGTTGGTCGCATCTCACTCGATCTCTACAGTAGAGTGCCCGCCACCGATGAGCCACGACGATGCAGCCACGCTCTAGTGCTGGCTGGTTCTTGCCGATCCCGAACATCAAAGCTACGCCGCAAAATGGATCTCCGATTATATGTACGCAGTACACGTATCGGAGACCGGAAGCATCACGGTGGGTCTCCTTTTCGCCCTCTTAATGGTCCATTCCAGCGTGAGACGAGGAGGATAATATCACGAACGCATTGAGCAGCTCCTTTACATGCTGTGCTGTACATGTACAGCCGTTTGCAGAGCCCTTTTGCGCTCATTTTTCTACTCAAGCTCACACAATCAAAGGTGCGACTCCCAGCTCGGGTTGCTCCTCACGCCAATTTTGACAACTGCATGATCGAGTCCGTCCGTGCTCCGACCTTCATTGATGCGGTCTCACTCTCGGTGGTGGTCGCGGTGTCCATCCCCCACGATCAGATTCGAGCAGCTCTGAATACTTGCATTGGATACTAAACACAACAACATCCCGGATTAGTCTCCGACGCAATCATCTTGGAATCGACAGTGAGTCGTCGTATTTCTGTCCTACACCGAGCTCAGGTACAGCATTCATGTAGAGCATTGGATTCCAGCTCACGATGGTGCATTGAGCACCTTGCCGTCGAAGCAATGCAGTTGCCCTACCTCGGGAATTCTTAGTTGAGCTTGTTCAATCCTTATGGTGCTTGGAGAGTCAGCAACCTCTGCATGCAATTGTTTTTACAAGCGCTTAAGAGATCCTCTGGACTTTGTCAATCTCTGCAAGCATTGAGGCAAGCTCGCCACTCGTATTTTTCCACGGAACCGCTGATCGATCTGGGAGAAATGCAACGGGTTCGTCCGTTGCATTTCGCGATACCGAACGATGTGAGGACTTCGGCATCGTGAATGCATTCCAGAGTGGCGCTATTCGTTCGGCAATACCGCCAGGATCCCCTCAGTTGAAGTACGAGCCTGATTGATTTGTGCCATCTTCAGTTGCTGCTGCGGTCAACATACACAAACAAGTGGATTGAAGGATCGAAACAAGATCAAGCGTATGGTACGCTGTGGTAGTGAAGCCCTGAAGCCTGAACTTGCGGATAAACGTCGTCGACGCTCTTGAGGTCTGCCGATAGAAAATGGCTTAGTCACCTTCCCAATTATTTTTCAAAAATCAGCAGCATCGCGATTTGCAACTAATCACACGACCAAACTTTCTATTCGCATACAGTGGTATGGGGCATCATCTTGCATGCGTCGCCGAATTGAGACCTTGAAATCGCTAGTGAAACATAGAGTCTGTTGTTCCTTTAAAATGTCTATCGAACATGCTGATCATTCCTTTTATTCTTCGTCATCATCATCGTCGTCGTCGTTATCATCATTATCGCTTTGAGACGAGGAAGACGACATGTCGGACCCGGACGACGAGCGCATATGCTCATCGTTACCTTCCTCATCCTCACCACCGTTGTCCGAAGAAGACGACAGAGATGCGCGTCGTCGCCGTCGTAAACTGTGTTTGCTCCGCCGTTTATTTCGACTGGATACTGTATGATTCCCAGGAAACACGCGACAGCCATGTCGCAAACACTGTGCTTGAAGAGCGTTCAATTCCACGAGAAAATTTTGCAATGCTAAACTGGAATGTGGCTCAGATGATAGCCTTGCTCTTGCTCGCGTCTGCATCATTTTCGACGGCTGCAACGGCAGGAGTGACGAACTTAGCAGGGCCTCGTTGATCTTGTCTGCAACATGCTCGCGAAAAGCCGGCAACAGGAATTTTCGCGCTTCCGAATCTCTTGGTACTTGATCGGGTTGCTTGTAGAGCAGCAAGTTGATCACAAGTCTGACTTCCGAACGCACTGCCTCACTGACCGCTTCACTGACCACCTTTGTCTCACTGTTCTGCTTACCACACCTGCTGCTCTCGGGTGGGATCAAGTACTGCGTAAGCAGATCTTGCGCACACGAAATGGCTTCTTCAACATGCCAATGACATAGCTTCTGGTTGTGAAACAAGTCCTGGGTGTTCTTCGATCGGGAAGGATCTTGCGTCAGTGCATCAATTACGCACAGCACCCGTAAGTAAAACAAAAGCTTGTAATATCCGCCCTGAACATTACCGCCTGCAACGAGGGCGTCGTCACCGACTTTTAATGTCGCCAGCAGCAACCGCAGGGCTTCGTGTGTCCGGAAATTGTAAATTTGCTGACGCATACCATGACGCAATTCAAGACGGTGCTTCCCGAACGTCTGGGTCTTGGGCTGCTTTCCCGCATTTTCAGAAGCTGCCAACGTGCCGATCTCCATTGCTTCCGTCTCTTTCTCTTCCTCCTCCATGAATGCGCGATCCCTGGGGTGCGAATATCTACGCTGCTTGAACACGTCATAGGCATTTTTGTAGCCGTGATGGAAGAAATACTGCTGAATCAGGTCGTTGATCACACGTTCATTTGCGCGCTCATCGCGTTCGTCGTCGCTCTCATGCAACAATAAAGCTTGTTGACGCTCTTTCAAAATTTGTCGCTCAAACGCAGTAAGATCGAATTGAAACTCGTTTGCGTTGAACGTTGCGCTAGCGCACTCCCCCGAAGAATGTAGGCCCACTGCAGGGTACAGCACATCTTCAAAGAGCTCGCTGTTGTCTTCCTCTTCGTCAACGCTGGCATTGTCTCCATTATTCTCGTTCGCAGGAAAGTCTACACCATCATCTCCACTATCATCGTCATCGTCTGCCATCTCGACATTGTCCCCAATATCGGGCATATCGTCCACAAAATCATCAAAATGATGGACATCCATAGCTGCAAGCATTGCGAGTAGCTTGCCGTTCAGCGTAAAGAAAAATGTCTTTGTGTCCAGCAGCACGCCGCATCCGACGACATCGCCAACTCCAAATTTCTCGCACTGCAAGAAAACCTGATTGTTCGAAAGGATGCGGCCAGTCTTCCCATGGTACGCCAGCGTCAATGCATCTTTGCCGAGTTCTTCTTGGTAAGTCTGCGACTCGGCCTGTGGCGTCGGGGCCGGTTGTGGAGATGCCACTCCATTACGATGCCGTCGACTTTGATTGCTGTTGTTGTTGTTGTTTCCCAGGATCGCATGGTAGATGCCTCCACCTGCCCCGTTCGATGCGTTCTTGTTTCTTGCCGCTGAAAATGCAAAGCCAACGGCGACGCGATGATTGTAGCGCTGTTTCTCCTGCTGGCGGCGTATGCGACGTCGTTCATGGCGCGAGTGGATCTGCTGCAGTGTCCGAGAGCTCAACGTGAACGCAAAGTGAACGCCATTGGTACTACTACTGCTGCTGCTGGATGCCGAAAGACTGCGCAGCATCTCGGATTCATTTCGGCTCGCTCTGGTTGCCTGTGACGATGCGGTGATTATTTGCCGACTTCTTCGCGCTCGATCATCGCCATTAGCGGTGCTCTCGGAAACCCTTGTGATCGCAACCTCCATGGCGGTGTCCGTATTGTCGCACTCGGTATCGCGTTCATTATCATTATCCTGCAGCACTGGTTCTATGGATCGTAAATGCGCATGCACCATCCGTCTCACTCGCTCGCGTCGAGAGCCACGCGCAGACGCACTTGACGCTGCATCAGCATACGGATGCGGGCGCTGGGAACCAGAGTAATTATTCCCACTGCTGCCAGCCGCTGCTAGTGCTCTCGCCGTACTGCTCCCGCTTCCTCCCGCAAGCAAATTCGACCGCGCCAAGAGCAGCTGCAACTCTGCGCGCACGTCGTGATGGTTCGCGTCTTCTTCTTCGTCGTCGTCATTTCCATCTTCATCGGCTTGTTTCTCGCCCGTCGACACCACGAGCGTCTCGTAATAAAACATGCGCAGCCGCGCCAGCGCATCGTCGCGTCCGCCTCCACCACCAACATCACCATCACCACCATTATCTCGACGCTTTCTCGCACTGCAACCATTCGTCTCATTTGCCGCATTCGCAGCACTGGCGTGGATCTCCTTTTCGGGCGCATGTCGCCGCCAGTTCTGGACGCCGCGCGCCACGGGCCGCGTCGTGCGGAACCAGACGGCGTCGCGCGCGTGGAGGCCCCTGCCCACGTACTCGACCGTGCGCCGGTCCGCGAGCACTTTGCCCGCGCGCGCGTGCGTCTGCGGGTCCCACTCCATGCTTCTTAATGCTTCTCGCGACGTTTCTGGGACTGACAGACAAGGAACGCATCGGGAAAGGAAAGCCGCTAAAAGTAACTTTGAGCCTGTGTGAAGTAACACGAAGGGTATCAGACGAGGTTGTGGTCACTATTTATTTAAATACAAAGGTTATATGGTGAGGCATATACACAAGAAAACGAGATGCAGGAATACTATTTGTGCTCTAGATATTGATTGATGAAGGATGCAAAGAACGCAGGTTTAAAAAACGAGGGAAAGATCCAGCCTGGTTGTTGAAGTCATCCGAGTATTTTCTTGATTACCATTACTTTATGAAGGTCTTTGAAAGAGGTAAATTTATAAAAAAAATTGGTCAAATAGAACACCAATATGTCATATTTTATTTCCGTGCGCGTAGCCAAACTAAAGGTTTCCGCTACTGTACAAGATCCAGATCACTCTTTAAAACCAATAACTGGAGTAAGAATGCGGTTTTGCTAATGGCGCGTCGTTGGACCGGATCCCGCAGCGAGTCTAGAAATTGGGAAAAGGAAATAGAAGGAATTTTCCAACTTCCAGCAACGTGTTCAAAACCGCAGACATTTTGCATGCAAAACCTCGAAAGAAAACAGTTTGAACCTTGAATATAGGGTTCTTTGTAAAACAAAACAAAACAAATGCGGTTTTGCTGAGTGCACGTCCTTTTAGAATTGTAGAATCAGTCCTCCACAGTTTCGGGCAAGCCACAAATTTTCGTATCCCGCTGTTTGTGTTGGAGCGCGCAGTCTGCAGTAGTTGCGCGAACACGTGGTCTCAGCGATTTATCCACACTGTAGACGGGTGACTCGACATTTGCCGAATGTTTGCTCTAACAAGGATCCTATAGCATCCACATTGCCGTAAAATGATCGCGACTTGACCCTCTCATGCGACGAATTTGAGGTGCTCCATGTAAGTGCGTACTGCCAAAATGTGACTCTTTCAATGTCTTCACGACTGGCGCTGCTGCTCTCGCGCTCTTTGTAGGCATTGTACGTTTTCCTCGCCTCGGCCTGCGCTGTACTAATTGTTCTGCGATCAAGCGCCATGCTGAATGCAGAGGTTCGAGTCGAGCCAGGGGTTGGAAATGCTGATGGTTACTTTCAGCCTTTATACGAAATGCCCATATTATCACCCTGTCACTGCTGGTATTGGGGATAAAGCACTACATTCTCATTTAATCCGTACATCCTTCTCGTGTCACGAACAATCATAGCCATCATCCACACATCGTACAGCTGGTGGTGATTGTGCACGAGCAAGCGAGACTAACCGTCGTTCCGAGCAAAAAGGAACAAGGTCACAATACCGCATTGCCAGTACTTTTTCAAAGACGCATCGGCTCCAAAGAAATGGCGATCTACGTGGATGGCGCCGCGACCTTTCGTCCACCCTATCTGGTGGCGTTCTGGGAAGCACTTCAATGTGACTCTACCGCAATCGAGCCCGACACCGTGATCACACTGCTCCAAGGTGTGTTTCTCCTCGGAAAGTCGAAACTTGGCTCGTCGGTGTACATTCGCCATTGCTACCCTCGCCTGCTGGAGCTGTCGCTTGGCTTCCTCGAAAGGGAACCCCGCAAGGATGTGATCGCACTCGGCAATCCTGGCATCGGCAAGACGCATTTCGGATACGTGCTCTTGCATCACCTGGCACGTCAAGGCGCGACGGTCGTGTACGAAGACGAAATATTTGACAGGCGCTATCTGTTTACTAGTGAGGTGATTCTCGAGGGAACGCTGCAATCGTTTACTGAAATCCTGCAAGACCCAACAGCGTACTACATTGCGGATGCATGCCAACCGGTGGCCACAGAAGCAAAGACGATCTTGCTCGCGTCACCGCGCCGTTCCGTCTGGTGCGACTTCAACAAGGTGGCGGGGGAGACTCGCTACATGCCCGTCTGGCCAAGAGAAGAGATCATCAAGTGTCATGAGCTCCTCTATCCCTCGCTCCCGAAAGCTCTCATTGACGACCGTTTTCGTCGATGGGGTGGTGTCCCTCGGTTTGTGCTACAGTTCGCGGAGTCTCCAAGTCAGCAGCAACTGCTCGAGACCGCTATAAGCTCGGTCAGCTTGCGGCAGTCTGGACGGCGACGATGACGACGCGCTGTTTATGTTGCTGCACAAGTGCGTTGATGGTGCGTTTCTGGGCGACCAGTTCGTGTTTGCGTCGGAATATGTGCGCGACGAGGTGTACAAGAAGCTGCTGGACGAAGATAAGGAGCGATTGCTCGAGCTCCTAGCGACTTCGAGATCAGTGCGGATCAGCGCGAGCGCCTTGCACGTGCTCCGTAGCAACTTGTTTGAAGTTCACGTGCACGCTGTGCTGCCGCGAGGTGGTACGTTTCGTGTTCGTCGGCTCGTCAACCCGGACGAAGGTGCGACAGCACGGACGAGCATGTGCGGCGATGGCAATTCCTACTATCGACAAGCCGTCACTCTGTTGCGCTGGTGTGTAGACGCATCGCTCAAGTATCTTCGTCGCGCTCTCAGCTGGAAAGAAGAAAACAGCCTGGAAGTACCGGTGTTGCGAACTGTGGTGTTCAACGATCCCGACGAAGTGCTGAGCGCGTCGGGGGATGCTGGTGTCTACTATCGGCCTGCCGTCACCGCGTTCAACTGGTCTGTGGACGCACTCGTCAAGCCGGATGCGCTGTTTCGCGTGGCGGACGGCCACAAGCGACGTGCGTGCGCCCAAGAAGAGTTCCGCGACGTAGCGAGGCTCCTCGGCGCGCCAGACACGCCGAAGTGCCTTTATTTTGTCGCCCCGCCCGAGACGTTTGACTCGTTGACGTACCAGGAAGTTGGCGACGTGGTGACGTGCATGGGAGCGGACGTGTGCGAGATCCAGCAGTACGCGATGGAGGTCCCACTTCCGACGCTGTAGTTGGCTTGTGCGTTGCGTTGCGTTCTTTATTAGTTGGAAGTATGTGCATTTTGGCAGTGTGTTGCATGGCGTCAATCCGTGGAAGCGCACAACTGGAAGCTTTTAGAAATGTCCAAGATCGCGTCTCCACCAATCAGCGACCTGCACGAGTGGATCCGCTCTTTATCCTACAGTAAAAGAGCTCCTCCCTTCTTATGAGCGGATCCACTCCGTTTCTACAATAACACACCCACTGTATGTATCCCCATGGCCAGTGCCAAGAGCGACAGTGAAGATGGCAGCGATTGCCGCGCATGCGATGCCGCAGCTGTGCCTATGGCTTCAGCCGTCGATACTGAAGCTGGCAGAAATGCTGAGAGCCCAGCAGAGCACGTGGCTGTGAGTGGCTCGGCCGCTGCGTTTCGCAAGCTCCGCCACTCGCTCATGGCCAAACACTTTGAGACGCACGACAACGTCCCGGTACGTCGGTCGTTCTATTGGTGTCGAAGCCAACCTGCTGCTTCGTGATCCTCCAATTGAGCGCGATGTGGCTCTTGTACATTGCATATGAATGAGAAAAATAAATAGACAGCCGTGCTCCTGAAGCAGCTCTGTCTCGGCTCGTTTGGCGCCGCCAACAACCGCCGCGCGCTCCAGACCCGCGGCATCTCGCACATTCTCTGCGTCTCGCCCACACTCCCGCTGGTGTACGATGACGAGTGGCTGGGTTGTCATATTTGCAAGGATACTAGTGGAGATGACACGTGGTGCTATGGATCGACTTTTCAGGTTCCCAGATGCGTTCATATACCTGCGCGTCGCTGTTGCGGATCTCCCAGGCGTCTGCATTTCCGAGTCGTTTCCCATGGCGCTCGACTTTATCGACAGGTACGCAGAGGTTCACACGGGGACTGCTACGAGGTCGTTCTTCCAAAGCCTTAACGGATTGTGAAATGCTTTTTTT
>JAADVP010001142.1:0-10612 GCA_023335675.1 Globisporangium solare | reverse complement strand
TCAGAACGAGCAGACACACCGCGCCACTGGCTCTGAAGCTTCACTGCCATCGAGTTCTCCAGCTCTGACTGCTGCGCAGCATGTTCCAGCTCCGCAACGCGGGCCGCTTCAGCCTCGGCAGCCTTCTCTTCCTTGAGCGCAGCAACCTCAGAACGAGCAGACACACCACGCCATTGGCTTTGAAGTCTTACAGCCATAGCATTTTGACGCTGCGACTGTTCAGCTTGGCGCTTCTGTTCAGCTTCTTTGCGAATTGCGGCGTAGTTTGCCCGGGCAACACCTCCCTTCCATTGACTCTGAATTCTGAGCGCCATAGAGTTTTCTAAGGCTACTTGGCGTGATTGGTTTTCCGCTGAAGCAACCTTCATTTTTTGCAGTTGTGATTGAGCTGACAAAACACGCCACTTGCACTGAATCTTTAGTGCCATTGCGCTCTCAAGTCTTGCTTGCATCTCTTGCTCCTTCACCATCGCTTCGGTCTTGAGAGCAGATATTGCTGCTCGGGCAACAGCTCCTCGCCAGGCGCATTGAATTTGTAACGCCTTCAAGTTTTCCAACTCAGTCTGGGCAACTTCATGACGCAAGGTCGACACCTTTGACCGCGCAGCGGCTCCTCTCCAATGCGCTTGAATGACTTTAGCCATCGACTCCGCAACTTGAGCTTCACGAGCCTCCTTTTCAGCTAGAGCATCCGTCTTCAGTTTTTGCATTTCAGTACGCGCATGCTTCCCACGCCATTGGGATTGGATTTTAAGGGCCATTGATTCTTCTAGATCCTGGCGCATCCAGAGCTGAATTTCCGCTTCGGCTTTCAGAGCTGACAATTGCTTGTATGCCAGCGAACGTCGCCAGTAGCTTTGCAGACGAATGACTGTGCTGACTTGAGAGCTGAACTTGCATTTCGCACTGTGGCCCCTAAAAGTGGACTGAATTTTCGTGGCCGCAAGAACTTCGCGAGCCCGTTGCTCTCGAATAACTCGAGCTTCTTCACGAGCTTGTTTGATTGCATGGGCTTGACGCAGAAAAATTTGGATCTTGTGCACCGCTTGAATTTGAGATTTGAAGGTACGCTTTGCCTGGTTGGACCTGATAACTGACTGCAGCAAAACGACAGACTTCACTTGAGCACGATATTTCTGGCGCTGCACCAGTCCACGGATCCTTTTCTGTAGCAAAACAGCGCTTGCAATTGTAAGTTGGTGTTGCCGACGAATCTCAGCAACGTGTTTTTGCGCAATGCGACGGCGAGCAGCTAACTGAACGAACAACGCGATTCTGACTGCAGCGGCAACTCGCCGACGATAACTTGCTCGGGCTAGGCTACCTCGAGCCGCTCTTTGAATTCGCACCGCCATCGCGTTTCGAGACTGCCCAGATGGGGCACTGTATGCCATTCTCTCCTTCGTTTGTTGCTCAGTTTCCTTTGCCTTTTGCTCTCGCTGGCGCATATTTCTGGCATGAAGCTCGAACAATGACAAGCCGGCGGTACCTTGGTCGGACGAAGAAGGCGTTCGGAAATTTCGTCTCACGGGAGTAGGGGTTTTGTTTTTTTCAGCTGCAGAAATAAATAAAAAAAAGTCAAACAGACATCAGCAACAAACCTTCTGTTATACATTTCAACGTCTTTTGGCATGATCCATACCATTCTTGCGCTCCATTTCCTTGAATTTTTGTGCTGCAGACTGCGCGGACAAGTTTGATTTATCGACAGACGCTTTGATTTGGTTGAGATCAGGTTCTGTGCATTGCAGGTGGAAATTTGCATCCAATCAGAAAAAAAAAATAACATGGGTTTGCGTTATTTTCTTCAAGCGAAACGTACCTGGTCTTGGCAACGACTCGAACGACATTTTGCGCTCCATTTCAAATGACATTTTTCGGGCTGACTCGATGGACGCTTTGCGCTCTGCACGCTTTTCCTCTTCAGCACGCGACTCGGCAAGTTGCTGCTGGAATCGAGCAACTGCTTTCACTGCTGCTGGACTTGGTGCTATCTTTCGGGATTTATCAGTAAATGGGTAGCTCGTTTTCACTAGCAACGCCACAAAAACACGTTGTGAGTACACACAAGACGATCATCATGGACAATGAAACAAGCGCAATGATGTACTTGGCGACGTAACACTGGAAGTCGATGTATCCGAGTCAACCGATGTTTTGCGAACCATCATTCCGTTGCGCATCACCATTTCGTGGGATACATCAACTTGCGAATACTGAAGCAAACTAGCTTTCGCCTTTTCTTCTGCCTCTTTTTCGATTTGCTCGAGCTCCTTGGCTCGCACATACGCTGGATCGAACTCTGGAGAAGAGAAATTGTTCTTTGTGAACGCATTCTTTGTCTCTTGAACTGGAAAGATAGATGCACACAGCGCGTGTATTAGTGTATCAAGTCCCACAGATGCTAGACTCTGCGGTATCTTACTTTTTTGGCGCTCAAGCTCTTCCAGTCGCTTTTTTTCATCGAGTTTCTCTTCGATGTACGACTTGGCACTGCTACATTTGGCCAGCGACTCCTTGGCCTCACGCTCTGTTTACAGAAGTACGAAATTAGATTCATTTGATATTTCATCCCCTCTCTGTTGCACTGCAGCATCATGTATGCGTACCTGCTTTCAGGTCTTCCTCCTTTTGCTTCACAGCGTGCGTGTAGATATGATCGTGATCGCCTGAGTTGTACGCGAAAACACGGCGTTTAGTCAGACCTCGACAATAGCTAAGAAGAATGGGAACTCAAACGCCATTTACCATTCCGCGTAAAGTTCAGCAGTGACTCTTTAGCTTCTTTCTCTGCGTTGCGCTCGTACTCCTTCTGGCTCTGTGCATGCTGGTACACATGATCATGATCCAACGCGTACGAGTTCTTTCGAACGGTCTGCATGGCTTCTTCTTCGGCTTTCTTCTCTGCCTCGCGGCGTTCGCGGAGCTTCCGCAGCACCTTGTTCTCGATCGGGTCGCCTGCTCCAGCGAACGGCATGGCAGACTGCCCTTTCGCTTGCTTGTCTGTACTCAAGAAGAGCGTCAGTATGATTTAGATCAGTCCGTGGGACTCGGGGCCATTTGGAGCTACGCGCGCACGCACCTTGGGCGACGAACTTGTTGAACTGCAGGCTGCGCACCGGCGCCTTTTCCGGAGTGGCGGCCCCGGGACTGCCGCCCTTGTTGAACATCTCGCGCAGCGCCTTGACGCGGCCGCTCACTTGGCTCTGGTCGTCTGCAGGCAGCCACCCGCAGGCGATCATTACGACGCCACACCATCCGCATCAGTCTCTTTTATTTTCCGCCATCACATGCACACGCATGCCTTTGGACAGGGCGCGCGATGTGGCGCACATACCCACTGACTGCCTGCGTGTCCACGTACCGTGCTCCATGATTTCAATGCGTTACGCGCGCGCGGGTGATAAGGGAAATGGGTGATCGCACGCACACACTCTCTCCAAGCAGAAGGAAACACACACAGTGAAGAGAGAGAGGGGGGAGTGGATCCGCCTCTCTTATCGTTCGCGAGGAAACCGACCGCAATGGACGGACGCGGGCGAGTCCCGAAATGGGTGAGACGTGCGAGCTGCGTCCCCCAGATGCGAGTATGTGGATGGGTCTGGGCCGCACACGAGGTCTATGCCGTCTGCCCCTTTTGGCTTGGGCTTTGCTGTTGTACTGTAGGAGGGCTCGCCTGGCTGGCTGGCGTCTTGACCTCTACCCACCAGGACGATTCACACCTGCGCGATCACCATTGCCGAATAAGAGCTTCGCATTGGTTGAAATGGTGCGATCCGAGGTTTGATTGGCTGATTAGAAGAGGAAGAGCGAAACGTTCGCAGGAACCACCCGGTGTGACGACATCGTGATTGAAGGCAGACGAGGTGGTGATGATTTGGGCACACTTTTTCACTTGCCAAACAATAGAAAATGGCAAGTCCGAGACTCAAGAACGCAAACACGAAAGCGCATTTCTGCATACAGTGGTAGGCGCGCCGCCATGGCTCTACGACGAGGTTGCTCCATGGTTGTTGCAGCGACCTGTTGACCGAGATATCAGTCCCCGTCTGTCGTGCTCCCATACAAAAAACGCGGCAGAAACGGCTCAGCAAGTGGCTACGGTACTACTCTACGGTACACCCACATCGTTGTCGCATCGTGGGAAAAAAACGGTGTATAGTCAGTGCAGGGAGCCAGAGATGCCATCTGTTTGCGGCAGTTGATCTCATCATCCCCTTCTAACCAAATAAAACGCCGTAATATCGGATTCAACGGGGAATGCGATGACGTGAGGCAATCAACCTCCAAGAGACATGGCGGCGAAGCGACCAGATGGGCGGCTCCTAAAGAAACTCTCGCGGCGGCGGCGCGCGCATTGACGCGAACGCGGCAAAAAGAAAAGGCCGGAGCAGCGCACCTGCACTCGCGTGTGTGCGTTTAGTATATGCGACGATGGCGGCCTCGTTCCCATTTGTTGGTGTGTGGGAGAATTTCGCGCAATGGCTTGTGCTCTCGTCCATGTGGTCGCGCGCAATGGACGCTTCAGGATGAAGTAAACAATGATGATGTTGCTCTTTGGATGATCTCGTGCAGATCCTGTGCGAAGGATCGAGAATGTGTTGTGGACGCTGACGGCGCCTCCAACGTCGACATGGGCGGTGTGTTCCTTGGCGTGTGAGGGGGAATCGCTCACTGGAAATGCTGACGTGTCTGTTGGACGTAGGAATGCTTGCTTATGGCTGCCCAGCAGCTGTCAGATCTGCTGCGGCTGCACCCACGCTTCCGAGCGCCGCTGCTGCATTCACGTAAGCTTTTCGCATGAACGATAATGATGATTGCGTTTCAATTCTAACTGTGCGCAGATCGCTGTCTTCTGAGGGTTGCGGTGCAGCGCGTGGTCCGCGGATTTCAACGTCACCAAAAGCTGCCGATCGACCGAATCATAAGCCCAAGCAGAGCTGCGCTGTGTATGCGCAATGGCGGCAATGGAGCGCAACGACAGTCTCGTGTATGGTGGCTAGACGATCTTGCTCTCAGCGGCATGGGCGCTGCTTTCGGTCAGCAATGATCTTCGGATGCATGCGATTGCGGTAGGAATTTGGTCAGATCCATACCTGCGCTGTTCTCTCGTGAGAGGGCTTCGCTGGTTGCCGTATCTACATCTCTATGCTTATTGTTGCTGGTAGTGCAGTTGGATGCCGCTCAAGTGATCTGAACCGTGCAGACGCGGTTGAGCGACTTCACGTCAGGCTGGAAAGTGTGCGAGAACCTCCTGAAGCTGTTCAAGTATGCAATTTGGTATCATGCACATTTGCTTTCAGTAAAGTAGAAAAGAGTGTCTAACTTTGTGTATTTTTTTGTTTTTTCTCTTAGGATCGTTCTCTCAGACTCTGAATTTGTCGGCAAGTTCATCGACTTTGAGCAATTCGAAGCGCGGCAGACCCAGTTTGACGGCGCGCGACTCAAAGCTGATGCTGCAGAGAGCTGCTCCGTGTTCTCTATCCGCACAGATCACTCGCAGACTTCGTCGCTCATGTGGCCGCTGCTTGGCCATTCTTCTGTGGGTGGCCAGTCAAGTCCGGAGAAATTCGAACTTAAGACGCTAGAAGAGCACCGGTTTGCGACCCGCTTCCAAGAGAAATGTGTCAGTCCACGAACCTGGCGCCAAGCCAAGAAAGACGCGTACCGACTCATTGCGTCCCAAGATCGCATCAACCTTGGCGAGGCTTTGTATCTGCTGCTGGAGATTATTTGGCTCCAGCCTAAAGGGAACGACATTTCGGCAATGTATTTGAATGCAGGATCCATTTACCTCACATTTGACCATTTGGACGAAGCCGCAAAATCCTATCGCAATTGCCTGAATCTCGACCCGACGTCATGGAAAGCGCGCTACAACCTTGGGGTCGCACTTGCTCGTTTGCACAACTTTGTTGATGCCAAGCAGCAACTTGATCTCGCTCTTCAGAGGTGCCCGAAAGAAGCAGTGGACGAGATTCAAGCGATGCTTGGAGAGATCGAAGAAATCCAGCGAGATCGGAACGATCGTGTGTTCAAACAGACCGAGATTGCACGCAAGTTTACATTCGAGTACTTGCAGACACTGCACTGTGTGGCAGCGAAGCCGTCTGAGCTCATGCGTACAATTGCTGCGGAAGACCACACAAAGAGCTACCGAAGTGAGCCACAGAGGCATTCTCCACTGCTGTTTAATGAGGTACACGGGTGGCAAGGTGCCATCGCTGGCTTGCTTCACCGCTTGCATACGCTAGCGTTCGCTCGAGGACTCTCCGTTGAAGAACAGTTTTTGCTCAGAGACCCTGCTCGATCGGGGTGCATTAGTTTGGAAGAACTGGGAAACGTTCTCCTCAAAGTCACTGGTGCCGGATTATCGGCAAGTGAGCGAAATGAACTGACACTCGTTTGTGAAGACGGGTACGTGGATCAATGCGAGTGTGCATTTTGATTCGCTCTCTTCCTTTGGCTTCTAATAGTGTCGCTTGTAGTATGTCGGTCGACACAAATGTTGTCATCCAGCAAACTGGCATATCGGCTCTTGGTCCCGAATGCTGAGACGTTCGCGTGTTTAGAAGAGGTAAACCAGACTGGTGTTTCCTATGCGCGATTGCATTGGGCTCTTTTCCGCCAACGAGCTCGAAGGCGTGAGCAGTCTCGTCGAGGCGGGTTCTGGCTTTGGCTGGATCTGCCCACGGCAAACTGGCTGAGAGCAATGTCGGTCCCGCTAGTGCTCCAACATACCTTGTCGTTTGGCTGGACAACACCAATGGATCTGGTGCTGAAGCGAGATCTTGTCGATCCAGCCGATGCAGCTCTGCCTCTCTCTTTCGCAGATCGTAGTACTTTTGTGTTTGAGTGCCATCAAGCACGATGCTCTATACGAAAAGAGGCATGCTTGGTTTTGCAAATGTTTTTCCGGCGACTCGTTCGGCGCAGCCACCGCAAGAAGAGCTACATCAAGAGGGAAGTACTCGATCCAAACCTGATGTACAACAAACAATCCAGCGCCATAGCAGATTTGCGAGTTGCGCTCGCTGAAGACACGCTCAGAGAGCACCACGTTCTGGAAGAAGTCTTTACGTGCCTGGAGAATCTGGTTGATGACGTAGTCGCAGCTATTCGTCTTGAGTGCAAGGAGTACGAAGGCCGGGTTCGTTGGCAGGAAATCCCTATTCGCACAGAAAATCGTCAGAAGACAACCCAAGCCGTCAGCATGCTGCAAACTGTGATGCTCCAGAAGATCAAGACAACTTGAGCGCACAAGATAAATATGGCCATTAGACGAGCGTGATGGCCAATGTGTTAGCCAACGATGCAACGTTTTCATCCAGCTCCTTTGTGCACTCATCTATCAACTCGTTTGTCAGCATCTCTTCTAATCTATTTGCCAACAAGTGAAAATATGTTGGTGGCACATACAAGATGGTGCAGGAACATAGACAAAAAGTGTCACTTACATCTCAATCACAGCGCACTGGTCGATTCCTGATCCAGACAACGATGCCTCAACAAGGCGCCGGTGCTGCTGGTACTTCTGTCTTCGTTTCTCAAGTGAAAGATACCTTCGACCCTGAAGTACACTTGTCGAGAATAGTCGCTTTTCTCCTCTTGGGTTTGTTCTTGAAATGTCTTTTGCTTCTGTCGCATTCGCCAGTTGGATTTCATCTTCTTCGAAAGAATCTGCTGAAGTGTGAGTATTCGCGTCTGGAAGGTCGATCTGCATAACGACACCCAGCGGTACAGCCAGTCCAACCGAACTCCCCTCTGTTGCAGTTTCAACCACGTTGGCTGATGCGCCGTCAGACTTCTCCATTTGTGCAGGATGGACATAACTCGAAAAATTGAGCTGGCTCGGAGTTGAGTAACTTAGAGCAAACCCTTGCTGAATCAAACGGTCCTCCCCCTCTTCGATTTACTTGGTTTGGTCCAGAATGGCGTCGAGTTGGTTGGCTCGATGAAGCTCCACTTGCTGCTCAGATTTCCATTTCTCCTCAGCGTTCAACAGTTGTGCAGTATCCTGTTGAAAGAAGAGGCAGTGATTGCAAGTGAAAACTTTTATCAGTGTGTCCGTGAATTCAGGATTTACTAATCACGTACGAGTAGCATATCGTCCAAAATGGCCGATGCCAGAGCATTTGAATGGTTCTCGATAGTGCTCAGACACTCTTGCGGAAGAACAAGCGACAGCTTCGCACCCTGACGCCTTTGGATCTCCCGCAGTAGACCTTCAGCCTGATCGACGAGCGGGAAGAGCGACGCCTATGCAGCACAAAATTGTCCGCTCATCGTTTTTAACGAGCAGCAAAAAAGTCACCAAACAAGGCATACTGTGCAGTCCAAACCTTCAGGCCATAAACGACAGACGCAGCTTGCTTCAGAACAAGATCGTTGCGATTATTTGAAAAATCAGTTTGATTGCTTTGTGGCTCCTGTTGCCATCGCAGTGCAGCTGTCGCTTCTGCTTGCTGAAACATGCTTTCCACTCGGCGCTATCAAAAGCGATAATATGGTTAGCAAATGAGAATTTTTTGTAACAAACTGCACCGTATTGCCACAGTGCAGACCTGAATTTCTTCAACATAATAATCATGCCCATCGATGTTCGGGCGGGTGTAGCAAGCAGTCTCTGGCCCAAGATCCTGGCTAACTGAGAGAGCATGTGCGTCGACGTTCATTTCACCCTGCTCGGCGAACTGCTCCGCTGTTCTTGAAGGAGACGACTTGCTTGAAGGATAGGAGCGCGGACTGCCGGCGTGGCTTCCTCGTGAATGAGACTGTTCTCTTGTTTGCAACTGAGATTGCACAGATGATGTGTGTGTATCACTTCTCAAAGGCGACGCTCTTGAAGACGGTTGGGATGCTGCATCGAGTGTACCAACCAGAATCTCCCATTCCTCCAGACTGATGGTGTTGCGATCGCCTTCGTGGATTAAATACACGTAATCGGATATCTTCAGGGTTTCACATGAGCACACGTCAGCCGATTCGAGCAACAGCTTTAGCAGCATTGGCACTAGCTCTTCTTACCTGGTTGTGCGTGGCCGGCAGACCCAACACCCGAAGCCCATCCAAAATTTGGTTTACGCTGATTCTTCCTCGCCCGTGCCTATCTAACACTGCAAACACTCTTGCAGCATAACTCTGATGGCCCTGAGAACGAGCGCTTGATGGACTCGCTGGTCGTGGCGATCGTGGCGACAGCGAAGAACGCTGCAAATGAGGAGATACGCGCGAACACGAGTGCGGGCTCTGCTCTTGGTTGGGGCTGCTGTGGACGTTTGGAGAGTCAACTCGGATCGAGAGCTTCGGAGAAGACGCAACTTCGCTCACTGCGCGTGGCGAGATCGGCGAATTAGCAGCATCCTACGATTTCCCAAACCAGCCTCAACGTAAGAAAGGGATTTTTTCCCTGTCTCAGCGAGTATATACACGTCACCTTCGTCAACGCTTCGATCACATTTTCTTCGAAACGAAGTGAGCCAGCAGCAGCTTGAGGTGCAGTCAAAATGCGGGATAATCCAGATCGTAAAACAACGGAGTTGCTGATATGAGGCGTCGACAATCGATCAAAGACGTTCGCATGACTAGGCGCTCGAAATGCTTTCCGTGCACTTTGGTCGTAGGGTCTGTCAGCTATTCGCTCGTAATTCAGCCGAACGAAATCTTTAGGCGGCCGTGGAGGCAGCCGCAGTGCCGATGTCGTGACGATCGTGCTCTTGACTGGCTTTGCAACTGACTTGGACCGCCCAACTGGCTGTGTGCGCTCGAGAGTTGCTTCTACGGGTTTTCTTTTTGTCAACAGCTGGGAACGATCTTTCAGCTGCACGTTCTCCTTCTCAACTTCTTGCTTGCGATCTCCTGGTCGTGGCTGGAAGAGTGTGCTTTTCTTGATCGACCCATCGAAAAGCGACGCGGTATGGCTCACGTCGGCGTCCCATACAGGTTTACGAGCTACAACCTTCTTCTTCGGTAGATTCTTTGTGCGCGTTTGCGCATTCATGGCATTGCGAGCTGCATTCTCTTTCCGTGCAGCTACAGAGCTCGACGACCGCTTGGACAGCGCACCATCTGACCGCAAAGCTGCAGCGTCGGTCGACAGTGCACGCCACCTCACTACATTCTGCTGCAGACCTCCTTCGCCCGTACCACGACCGCGATGGCCATTGTCTACTGCATGCCGCGTCGCAAGCGAAGCGCGTTTCGCCTGATGCTGATACATCAACGGCGACACATTCTGCACCGTGAACTTCACGTGCTGCTGCGCTCGCCTCTCACCATTGCCGCGGATACTGACGCGCTCTCTGCGGCGCGGACTCGACGAACACGCGCTGCTGCTCGCTGCGGACTCGCGCCGCGCCTCGTGCTGAACGCCAGCTGGGTCACCATATTCGCATCCTTTCGGATCCTGTGGTGTCCAACGTTAAAGGCACACGCGTACCCGAATCCTGGTACCCATGGACATTCTGAAGTAACACCTTCTCACAAAAACCCTACCCTCCTGCACCCAAATACAAGCTCTTGTCCCTAAAAAAAACCGACAGGCGGAGATGGCTTCCCTTGTGTTACTTCAGCGTTCGATTGCAACGCGGCAAATAACGGGGGGGGGGGGGGG
>JAADVP010001141.1:0-10625 GCA_023335675.1 Globisporangium solare | reverse complement strand
TACGCGATTGGCGACGTGTGCAGTGTCTTCTACATCGACGTTTTCTACCGCTACGCGAAAGAGAAGGCGTACACCTTGAAGGCGATCGTGTTTGGCATTGTTGTCCTTGCTGCGTTCACGACTTACACGATTTTGGCCAAAGCCGGCGTCACGGGCCAGTTGTCGCACTCTGTGGAGCAAGTTGTCGGCTACATCACTGCGCTCGGCAGCGCGGCGCCGTACGTGTTTCCGCTTGAGACAATCGCAACCGTGCTCCGGACCAAATCCGCTGCGTCCATTCCAGTGCTCATGTGTCTCTGTGGTGCAATCGGAAACGCCTTGTGGATCACCTACGGACTCCTCATCGACGACATGTTTGTGTTTGGGCTGGGGATCCCGTGTGGGGTTTTCGCGCTCGTCCAGGTTGTGCTATACATGATTTACCGCCCCAGTAAAGCGCAGGACCAGCACGGCCCGGTCGAGGACAGTGTGGACGCCAGCAAGTACGAATTGCCCATCGCGATCCTCACGCCCAACATTAACACGAGCAGCAAAGACGAGAACGCAGTCCAGATCCAGCTCGAGAGCCCCCACTACGAGCCGATGCGGTCACCGGCAGCATCAAGTTTCTAGTCGCAGAACCGCCAGCAGGAATAGATGGTAGTATAACAGATGGAAAAGTATCCTAAGCGATTTCCAAAAGCGTCGGCTGCTCTACTTGCTCTCACGAAGGAGATTTATTTGTCAAATAAGGTCAGACGACGATCGAGGCGAGCGCATTGCCTCGTAATGCGGGTCGCTGGTATCACCAGTGCTCACAATGGCTTCGTCTGCAGGAAACACTACCGGTGTTAGAATCGGCAAGTCGCTCTTCGCTGCACCATCCAACGCTTCGCCTTTGCTGGACGCTCTCTTCGGGTAGAAGACAAAGTAAAGAACGATCTGGAGCGCTGCAAAGAATGCGCAAAACGCAGCTGGAAGAAACACGAACGTGTCGTTGTCGACAAGACCGTAGATCACCCACAGCGTGTTGCACACACAGCCACAGAGACACATCAGCACGGGAATGGACACGCTGGACTTGGTCTTGAGCACGCGTGCGATGGTCTCTAGCGGGGACGTGTACAGCGCGATGCCCGTGACCGTCGTAATGTAGCCGACAATGGTTTCCGCTGCATGCGCTGACTGGCCCGTGGCGTCGGCTTTGGCAATGATGATGTACCCAGAGATGCCAATGAGGAACACGAGCGCCGAAAGAATGACTTTTCGTGCGTACGCCTTTTCGGTCGTGTAGCGGTAGAAGATCGCGGTGTAGACGATGCCGCAGATTTCCCCGATCAAGTACGTCACGAACAGCGGGAACATGTCGTCCGTGAGTAGCCCATAGACCGCCCTGCCACGTAGCCCCACCAAGTATGAGTGTTTTATCAATGCTGAAGCCAGTCAACAGGTTGAAGTGTAAAGTCACGTACCATAAATGGCTACTGATCCATAGACTCACGAGCGGCAAAAGGGCCATTTCGCCGGTCGACTGGCTCTTGACCACTTTGCGCAGATCCAACGACGGACTGAAGATCATGCTGAGCGAAAAGATCGACGCAAGCACCTTGAGAATGAGAAGGCCCACGTCCACCATCGTGTTCACAGTATAGAGGACTGGACGAGCGTTCGCTTCGGCTCGACGGGTGGCGGTTTGCTGGTACGCAGGAATGTTGAGAAGTGAGATGGCTCACGGTCAGTTTGATCGTGCTGGATCCAGCTACGATGTTGAATTGTACCAGCACCATGTGGCTCCTATCTGCATCATAGGACGAGCTCAGTCAGAGTGACGGTCGTGCATCCGTTTGGTATAGAAAGGGCATGTTGAAAGACACCACTAGCATCTGGCTGTTATCACTTACAAGGGAAGGCTCAGACCTGCTGCAGTCTGCTGGAATTCACCACTGTTGACAACTCAATCAAGCGGCCAATGGCTCTGTTATCCAATGTTCGAATAT
This sequence comes from Globisporangium solare, assembly GCA_023335675.1. Taxonomy (NCBI): domain Eukaryota; phylum Oomycota; class Peronosporomycetes; order Pythiales; family Pythiaceae; genus Globisporangium; species Globisporangium solare. The sequence goes on along the minus strand of JAADVP010001141.1, from coordinate 8,649 downwards.
GTGGCTTGTCCCCTCCACTAGTCTGGAAGTGACGCCATGGAGAACAGGGAACGCTCTCCCCACGCGGACACACTGCCCAGTACAAGACGCAGCTGCGGTAGCGGCGACGGTCATGCGATGCAGCCCCGGCGGCAGCAAACAAGTCTGTTGTCATGTTCCTCTACGCCATTTTATAAATGATTTTTTTCTTCAGCAGACGGTTTCTAGATTTGTTGAGTCAACACTGTTGACTGCGCGTCGCCGCTCTGTTCACATCCATGATCTTTGATCTTTTGCGGGGATCTAGAAGTGACTTTGCATCTATAGTCAAAGCGTGGGGGCACTTTTCATCAGCACGAATCGCACTCATTCGACGTCAGAACTACGAGTGCGCTCACACAAGAGCGAACTTTTAGATAAAGTACTGTTCCATGGCCGAGGTCAAGTGCAATACAAACAAAAAACAATCCAAGTGGGTCTTTTTTTGTTCTTGTGACTCAAAAGCTACTTCAGCAAGACGAAATCAACTCGAGTGTCTAAGTACGGCGGTGTCGATCATGCACAGCAACAGCGTGCCGTCCGTCAGAACTGATGTTGATTGCACCCGGTTCTCACTTTTCGTGACAGAGTCCTGTGGTGGCATCCCACGAACACGACAAGAACCAGATACTGCAAGTGAACTTGGAGGTGAACACCTTACAGAATGCTTCGCTCGGAGACGTTGGTGCAGGTGTCGGAGCAGGAGCCGGGGCCTTTGTCGTCGGGGATGGAGAAGGCGTCGGCGACGGAGCTGGACTCCGAGTCGTTGGCGTTGGGGTTGGAGAAGGGGCCAATGTAGTAGGTGCTGGGGAACGAATAGAGGTTGGAGTTGGCGCAGCGGGCGTCAACGCTGGAATTACAGACGGTACTAAAGTTGGAACGACAATAGGAACAGGGCCTGGGGTAAACGTCGGCGCTTCCGTCGTTGGCTCTGGGGTTGGACTTGGAGCTTCCGTGGTCGGAGCAGGCATCGGCGCTGGAGTCGGCTCGTCCGTTGAAATATAGCTTGGTGGCGTTCGCGTTGTTGGCGGTGGTGTTGGCGATGGCACTGGAGTTGGAGATAGCGGTGGGGCTGCAGTTGATACTGGGGTTGGTGCTAACGTTGGTGAAGGATTGGACGCTGGAGCGGTTGTTGGCGGTGTCGTTGATTCTGAGGTTGATACAACTGGTGTTGGAGCAGTCGTTGTTGATGTTAGTGTTGGTGTTAGCGCCGGCGCTTGAGCTGGAGTTTCGGTGGTTGGCAAAGGCGCCGATGTTGGTCCTTGCGTTGGCTGATTTTGAGGCGGCACGGCTATGTCTGGAAAGGCACAGCCCCAAGTCGTCCCAACTACAAGTCGGCATTCCGCGTCTTGCTTGGCAACACAACCCTTCCCATTGAAAGAGACCAGTTAAGGATGGCAATCCTTGGTCGCAACATCTCTCTTGAGGGAACATGCTCTTCCGATTGGAGCTGCGCCAACGCCAGAGCATGCCAAACCCCGTGAGTTGGGTAGCGCATAGCTCGCATCCCTGATCACAGACACCGCCGAACTCCCAGCAACAGGGATCTGCGGCGGTTGATCATTCGATTGAGATGGAGTTGATGCCGCTGGCGCGGGCAACATTACCGATGGACCTGGCACAGGAGATGGGGACGAAACTTGATCAGTAGCTGGAGTAGGCACTGCTGTTGTCGCCGAAACTCCAGGCGACAGAGATGGCTGAAACGAAGTGGACGCTGGTGCGACTGGAAACACGCATCCCCATGTCGAGCCGACCACCATTCGGCATTCAGCATTTTGCTTGGCTACGCAGTCAACTCCGTTGTATGACGCCAGGTTAGGGTGGCAGTCTTTGATCGCAGTATCTCCCACGAGAGGACACGCTCTCCCAATCGGAACAGCACCGAGACCGGAGCACGCCGAGCCACGAGAACTTGGTATCGAGTACGTCGCGTCACCGACGACGGAGACATCGGTATTCGCGGCAGCTGTGGCGAACACCACACCTGCGGCGAGTGCTGCCAGCTGCAGTCGGTGCACGAGCTTCATTGCGGGACGCTTTTGAGGTCGCTCGCAAATCTTCAAATGAAGAGAGAACGAGAGGGTAGTTTGGCGTGCAGACGGAGGCAAACGACAGCGTCTACATTGGTTCTGCGCCGTTTGAGACAGTATTCGGACCTGCGTCTCTCGGACAGAGGATGCGCTCACTGGAGACCACAAGCTCTGTAGCAAAGTCGGGCCATGACTGGTGCACACCTTTTTCGAAGACGCGGCCTTTCCGTGCCACCGGGAATGCAGTTTCTTGCTTTGAAGCCACGAGCGAGGCGGATTCGGCAAATGCAAACAGATCAACACGAGTTATTGCAATATTTAATATTGTAGGCATGCGCACATTGCGCCGAGTACTATACGAGGTTGTCGAGCTGCTGAGGTTTAGAACGGAGGCTGTATCCGTTACTGGCCAAGAGCTCGCAATCAGCAGTGCTGGAGGACTTCCTGAAACCTGCGGGTGATGTGCGCAGAGCGCGCTTGTCACACTCTCTGCTCTCTGTGTGTCACCGCGTGATACAAAAGGTGGGTCTTTTGGCCATTATGGAAGCAAAGCTTTGACTGAGATTACACATGGTTGACTGCCACAGTGGGACAATGTGTTGCTTTACTGTAAATCTTTGAATTGTGTTCCACCCTCTATTAATATGCACTCAGTCGTATTCGATACTGATGCAAGAGCCCACCACAGATATACATAGACTATACGTTTCCATCATCTCAACCGCCACATGATATACGCATGTGTAATACTGTACCGATACGCAGTCTCAACTGGCTGGCGACACTGAAGAGACCGACGTTCAGACTCGCACTGCGGGAATCGAGTGACTCGCAATTCTCTTCGCCAACGCAACGATCGGCGTCGAAAAAAACGAATGCGCACGATCAGCAATTCTATTCTACAAAATATTTAGGAACCTTAGTCATGCTCAATACAGACTACTTTTTTTCTCTCTCACAGCAGCATCGTGGTTCTTTTTCCCCGTTTGAAAATCACGACGTTGTCGGCGACCAAGATCCCGAGCGGCAAGCCGTCTGAGGCGACGAGTGCTTTGAGGAACTCGTCGAATTTCATCTTGCGGAGCTCAATCGTTTCCGCCGAGTTGCTACCCCACAGCTGGCGACGCGGAAACATCGGAAACGCAAGCATGCGGCCCCCATACCTCGCCAAAAGGTGCTTTCGATACCTTCGAAAGTCGCTGAAGGTTTTGTAGCAAGTGTACGTTGTGTTGTCGGAAGTGGTGAGCTCCACCATGTACTTGACTTGGGCTGGCTTGTGTGGTACTTCGCGGTCCATGACATGGGTTGCAATACGAGCCGTTGCCAATACCGTATCTGATAGCGCTGCGACTGACGGAAGCCTTTCGTATCGTAGCTCTCGCTGCAGGCCAGGGACCAGGGCCACATCATACCTCGCGCTTTTCTCTGCGAGAGAAAACTCGTGAAGCCTCGTGACAACTTCAGCCGCTTTGGGTCGGACCGCTGGATCGCGCGCACACATCTCCATAACGAGCTTCCACTGCTCGTCGGTGAACCCTTGAGGTTGTTCTGGGAGCACTCCGCGCTTGACTTGGTAGCGGACAAATACATCGGTCGCTCGTTGCCAGGGAAAGTCTTTACTCACTGCCTCAATAATGCACATCCCGAACGAGTACACATCCGATTCATACGAGGCCTCTGCACCACTCAGGACCTCGTATGCTTTCCAGCGCTGCGCACCGACTTGTTTCTGGGCGCTGAGTGCTTGCGACGCTGTCTGTACAGAGCTCAGGCCGAAGTCGGTAATCTTTGCGTTCCCGTCCAAGCCGACCAAGATGTTGTCGCCCTTCAGGTCGTTGTGCACGATAAGGCGTGTGTGCAGGAAATGCAAACCCAGAGCCGTTTCGTGTAGCTTTTCCCACGTTCGGTTCTGGTTCTCTGAGTTCGACCTCAGGTAGCTCGTCAGCGGACCGCCGTCGGCGAACTCACACACAAAAAATGGCGTGAACCCTACGTGGCACGCACCAAAGAGACGCACAACGTGGGCATGGTTGGCGTTGTACCACACTTTGGCTTCGTTGAAAAACGTTTTTCGTCCCTGTTCGCCGTCAAGATTGACGCATTTCACCACGACGCGAGAGCCCAGGTACGTGCCATAATAGACCTTTCCGTACCCGCCATGCGCGAAAGCTTCTAGATCATGCTGCACTTCATGGGGAGGGACAAACCACGACGGAATCACCGGCAGCTCGGATTTGGAGACATTTCTCACGAACCCGAACACGGTGTTTAGAATCTGGAGCTCAGCGGGAGTGTACCCATTGTACGGTCGGCTGCATTCAAACCGGAGCAGCGTGAGCGCTTCGACTTGAGTTTGCAAGTCGCGAAGCTCGGCACGCAGCGTCGATCTGCTCTTGCTCAGTGCTTCGAACGCGGCCTGCTGCTCCGCTCGCTCTTCTTCCCACTCTGCCTTCCAGTTCACGAGGGCTTCGTTGCCTTGCGGGATGTCCACGACATCGAACAGGCGATCGATATCACGGTGGAACTCGTAGTTCTTTTGCACGATGACGCGGTTCGCGACGAGCCGCATCACAGCCTTCTTGTTGGCATATTTGCGCAAGAAGCCGTGGTACAGATACAGGATTCGCGTGTATCGGTTCATCACCTCGCGCGGCAACCTCAGCGCCTCCAAGTGCGTCAAGTCTTCGATGAAGCGAAGGCGCTTGAAGATGTGGCTGCACATGGGCTGCGCCTCGTGCATCTGTAAGCACAGCACGCGGATCTCGTCGAGCGCCTGTGGGATTGACACATAAAGACCCGCCACGATGGGCTCAGAGACCGCGGGCTGAGAGGTTGAAGTCGCCACCATAGTGTGGTTGACCGACCTGCGCTCTCGTCGGCGACTTCAAAAATGAGCTCTCGAATGGGCAGCAGCGAGACAACACTTGAGCTCTTCTCGCATGCGCAAGCTCCCGTGTGCGCAGCCAAGAGGAAAGACGTCCTTGCCACAGAGGTGCATCTCTCCGGCGATACTGTACACACTGCGGAAGGTCAAAGTAGGTCTCTGCACGGGGTTATAGAGGTATTTCTTACCGTATGCAATGGTTCTGCTAGCAGCTATATGGATCGTAAAGAGGGCAGCAAACCATGAGTAATAAATAAATAATACGCACGCACCATTCAACACATTCCACAAAGCCACCACCGAAGGATAGGCACGACCAGAAACGCAAATGGCGCAAGCGCTTCTCGCCGCATTCGTCGAACTCGCCCTGACGCACTTGGGCCCGCCTACCTACAGTCTTGAGCTGTCCAGAGCTTCGCCAACACAGAACGGGCTACGAGCCGTGAACAAGGGATGATCACGCTCATGAGAACGGCTTCTACGCAGCACCTTGCACGTGCCGACATGTTCTATCATTCCAGGATCAAATGGGTTGATGACTTTCCACAGTTTCCCAAGTTGTGTCGTCAGCGCACAGACGATACGCAAAGAACCAGAAGTTAATTCGCCAATGTGACATTAGCCGGAATCTCCGACCACTTGCTGAATTGTAGACGCCGTTGCGAACCCAACGCAGCCTAGCGAGCGCAATAGCAGAACTGCAAATTGTCCGTACTTGACGGCGATCCAAGCAAAATTTTAATCAGTTTGTCTGTGCTTGAACAAATGTGGCGAGTTGCTTTCTCTTTATTGCTTGATATTTGCCGGCCTCCACATGATTCTCGTGAACTCGAGTGCGTTTGCCATCGAGGTTCAAAAGATTCCTCCATCGTCAATAACGAGCGCATTGGGAAGATGGATTGGGCCAAGACGCGAACTTTCAGTGTAAGAAGTTGCTTTCACCTAGACAATTTCTGTTCTGTGCTGTATAATAGGCTACACTTCGGTCAAATTTAAAAAAAAAAGCGAATAGAATGCAAAAAAAATCGCAATGGCTGACATGAAAGCTGCTAGCTCTTAGCTAGCGCTAAGAGAACTGATGAACTCTTTTACTACTACAAGCAGGCACTCTGCTCGATAGCGACCTGGTACATCTCACAAATGCTTCTCAATGTTAGTGATACCAAGATTTCTCAGCTTGTATGCACGTACGTAAATTCAATGCAATTATTACTACCTTGCCACTCCTATTTCCGTCACCTTGGGCTATCGCCCACGTCGTGGCTGCGAGTAAGTGAGGTATCTTTCAAGGAAATGCAACGACTGTACACGAAGTAGTCCACCCAATTTTGGATAACAGACTGAGTCCCAGACGAAAATCAAAATGCAAATAGGTAGTGCTGAGCCGTCTCTCGGAAAAGCTCAGCGTCACATATGCATCACACGCAGATTTCATGTACTTGTTCGAGAGTGCACAATCAGCGATGCGATCAAAGAGAACTTACTGGTCTCTTTCCGGATTTGAATATCACGATGCCGCCATTCATCGAAACTCCAAGGGGTGAATCCATGACCTTCACAACAGCCTTGAAGTATTCATTCAGCTTTTCTTTGCGGAGCAGAATGGTCTTTTCCGATAGATTTCCCCACAATTGACGCGAAGGGAACGCTGGAAAGCTCTTCGTCGCACGCGCTGAATTCTTCACCATTCGATTACGATATTTTCTAATGACACGAAGAAATGCCACAACGCAGAGGAGTGTGAAAGAAATTGTGAAAGCCAAAAAATTGTCAAGCAATCTTGTACCTGATAACACTGAAACGTTTCCAGCAATAAAGTGGATCCGAGTCTATCACTTGGATCTGTAGTTGGTATTCAACAAACTTGCCCATGCCCTTCGATGAAAGCCGATGATCAACCACGTCGACTCGAACAAGGGTTAGCTCTGCTACCAAAACACCAAAATAGCGCATATAGCAATTAGACGGAGCGAAAATTTGTGAGCAAGATAAAAAAAGTTACCTTCTTGTCCTGAGTCGATAGTTCGTTCGCAACCATCGTCGTTCAGTGCCTTTGGACGGGCCTCGCGAGAATTTCTCGAAGCTTCGTTCCTTGAAAATGCTTCAAGCGTGCGAACTATTTCCGTGATTTCGAGTCGATGCGGTGGGTCGAGTGCGCAGAGCTTTGCAATGAAATCCCATTCTTCATTACTGAATCGCTCGTGATTTTCAGGAAGCTTTCCCTCCCGTACATTGAGTAGGACTGACGAAGCAGGAAGGCCACTCCACGGATCCATGAGACTCACAGCCTCGATAATGCACATACCAAAGGAATAGATGTCGGATTCAAACGTGGCTGGATCTCCACTCAGCACCTCAGGAGCCTTCCAACACTCTCGTGCAGCGGTAGCTGATTCCCCAGCTGTCGACTTGGACACTGGTATCACGGAAGTTAATCCAAAATCTGACACTTTTGTCTGGTTATCTGAACCAACCAGCAGATTATTGCATTTCAGGTCATTGTGAACGATGCCATGGTCATGCAGACTCTGCAATCCTAGAGCAGCTTCGTACAGCCGCCGCCAAGTGCTTCTGCGATTTTCGTTTTTGGTCAAGTATTCGCGTAAAGTCCCATTCTCTGCGTATTCGCACACAAAGTACGGGTTCAAGCCCACGTGGTACGCGCCAAGGAGCTTCAAGACGTGCGCGTGATTCAATTGAGACCAGGATTCAGCCTCGCGCATGAATGCTGTGCGTCCCGCGTCGCCTTCATGCTGAACCATTTTCACAACTACCGCATTCCCAAGATACGTCCCGAGGTGATTGTTGCTATGAGTGCCCGACGCGAACGCCTCGGAGTCATATTCAATATCGTACGGAGGCAGGAGCCATTCTGGAACACGCTTGACCTGAGAACGTGAGAGTCGCGCAACGTTACTGAACGCTGTGTTGATAACCTGTAGCTCTGTGTCGGTGTATCCAGCGTCAATTTTCTTGGACTCATATAGAAGCAGCGTCAAGGCCTCGGTTTGGCTCTGCGGATCTCTTAAGTTGCTCATGAGCGTCACGCGATTCTTGCTCAGTGCGTCGAGAGCAGCCAGTTGAGCTTGTCGTTGCTGTTCCCACTTGGCTTCCCATCCCGGCAAGTCTGTCGTCTCCTGCTGGACCTTTGGTAGCTTATCGATAGCCGTATGGAGCTCCATAGCTTTACCAACGATCGCCCTGTTGGACACGAGGCGCAAGATCGGCTTCTGATAGCTAAATTTCTTTAAGCATTCAAGGAGCAAGTGCACCAATCGCGCGTATTCGGCATTAAACGCTTCATTAGCTCCATCCTCCGCGATTGCTTCTAAGCGTTCCACAACATACTCGCACATCTGCTGGGCCTCGTTCATCGCCGCGCATCTCGCACGCGCGTCGGCCAACGCCTCCGAAATCGGCATGCCGAGCTCTCCGCGCGGCATGGTCACCCCTGGACGCCGGTGCTGTTCAGGCGAAAGCTTGTCGGTCGTGTGCTTGTCGGCACAGCTGTTCAGGTTCTGTGGAAAATGACTCGAGATCGACTGCACTGTACAGTACAAATCACAAAGAGTAGTTTATTAAAATGCCCATTAGTTTGACATGATTAGCTAAAATACCCACAAGTTTCAATTCTTTGTTAAAATACCCATAAGTTTGACAAGTTTTTGGCTAAAACACCCTTTCATGCAAATGACCACTCTACGTGAGATGGTA